>JAHBCN010001131.1:0-129877 GCA_019359885.1 Listronotus oregonensis
ATACACTTTTTTCCAAAACCCTGTTTTGATTAATGACAAATGATTTCAACGGAATGTTATATTCTCGAAAAAACTTTTTAAAGCAAGAAAAACGGCCCCCCATGTGAAGGCCCCCCGGGGAAGGACCCTGGGCCAGGCCCCCGAACCCCCCCTAGGCTTCCCAAACCCCCCCCTCGTTCCCCTTTTTTGGGGGTCCCCCCCATGTTTCCCATTTGGTTTAGGGGTTTTTGGGGTTTTAATTTTTTGGTTACCCGAAATCTCTTAGGGGGGGGGTTTTAAAAAGTGACTAGAAGCGGGGCCCTTCCCCAGGACTGGGAAACCCAGAAATGGGTTTTTTAAGGGTGGCCGAGAGGAAAGGGGGGGGTCCCCGGGGCCTTCCAAAAAACCCCCTTTTTCCCCAAAATTTGAATTTTTTTTTTTTGGGGGCCTTTGGAGAGCTGGATTCCCCAATGGCCTGGATCGGGGTTTGGGGGGTTTTTTCGGCATGAGGGGTTTTTTTGGGCTTTTTTTTGAAAAAGAACAAAGGGGGATTAATTTTTTTAATTTGCTGTTGCCCCGGGGATTCCGATTTCTGTCATGCGGTTTAAAAAAAGGGAGTCTTGAGAGAGACTTTTGGACGAATGGTTGAGTTTACCAGAAGAAGTTTATTTCTGATAGTTAGCGGGCTGTTCCTGGTAGGAGTGGTAGTAGTTGGAATGGGCCATGCGACCCATCTGTAAGCATTTTTCGATGTGCGGTTTTGAACGGAGACGAGAATCAAGAATGACTCCGGGTATTGACAGTGTCGGTCCAGGGAATGGGCGTGGTTGTTTAGGATGACGTTGCTTCGGGCGTATGCGTCTGCGATGAATAAGAATCGCTTGGGTTTTGTTAGGTTTGATTTTAATCTTCCAAGAATTCAGAATTCTGGAGATTATTTGTGCCTCTTGAAGTCGGCAGTGACTAGTGAGGGTTTTGGGAGCGTCAATGATGGCAGGTGTTTCGATAAGCCGTGTGTGTCAGATTCGAGGCAGGAATGTCATGTGTATAAACACTAAACAAGTGCGGGCGCACGGCGGCGGTACGCCGGCTTCTAGTGTTCTGGGTGTGGAGAGGGCTGAGTTGATCTGACTTGAATTTGTCTGTTTCTAAGATATGATTGAATAATTTTAATCATATAGGTCGGATAGCCAAGGGTGTACAGCTTGAATAACAGTCCATTATGCCTTGTCGAAAGCCTTTTCAACATCGAATAGCACAACGCCCGTCGCTTTCTCTTCTGTTCAGGCCCTCGGTAGTGAGCTCAACAAGTCGAAGAACTTGTTGTTCAGCACCTGTGTTTGAACGGAAACCGAACTGAGTGTTGGGGATGACTTGGAGTTCCTCAGTGTGTTGGATAAATCGTTTAAGAATTATCCTTTCCACCACCTTCGCAACAGAGCTTGTTAGGCTAATGTTACGTTGGTTTTGAGGAAACGTGGGGTCTTTCCCAGGCTTGGGAATCATAATAACAATGGCATGCCTCCATCTGGCGGGGAAATAACCAAGTCGAAGTATCGCATTTGCGATGTTGGTTATGGCAATTAAACCTTTTCGGGGCAGTACTTAAGAACTCTGTTGGAAATACCATCAGGACCAGGGGCAGAACGGCCCTTAAGATTCCTGATTATTTGTGAGTTTCTACGGTGAAGCCGGTAGAACGGGGTCGAGGTTATGTGTTCGGGCTAGAAGTCATTGATGTTGTCCACAGCCTCATCGTGGTCTTCATCAATGTCCGGAGGTTCATAGAGCGGGCGTTGTTTCATAGGAGTCAAGCGAAGACCTCAGCCTTCTCCTCATCCGTATAAACTAGGCCGCGAGTCCCATGAACAGGCTTAGGGATTTGTCTAGGGTTCCTCGAGCCTTAGACATCTTCCATAAGGAGTTGTCTTCGGGCTCAAGGGTTCTAACCAAGGTTGTTCCATTTGGCAGTATGAAACTCTGAAGAAGGTCTTTGTTGTTCTGCATAGCTCATTGTATGCACGTTTATGAGGGGGCACGAGTCCGATTATGAGGCGTCTAGCTCGGTTGCGGTTGTTGATGGAGGCTCGAATATGAGCAGGATACTGAGTGTGGGTGGGCTCTGAGAGCAGACGGGTGGTTGCAGTCGTGCAACTTTGAATGGCTGTTTTCAGTTCAGTTTCCAGGCTTAGAACCTCACTGTCGATGTCGGTCCCACTAAAATATTAGCCAAAATATTTATATGCCTAATGGTTAATTCTCAAGAAATACCTGGCCCACCCCTGCCCTTATGAACAAATGGGTTTACCCAATAACAATAGGTAATAAAATCGTTAAAGGTTTATTGGGGTATGGTCCGTCAAAAGCCATAACGATATACTTTAAGACAGACTATACAACTGTCTCATTTACTCTATTTAAAGGCCGAAAAATCGTATTCAATTACTTCTTAGTAATTAGAAGTAATAAGTAAATTCGAGTACTCATAAGTCATATTACTGCTTTCTGGACGATTTTAAGAGCAAAAATCCCGTGGGGTAAATATTTACCCCGGTTTCTAGTTTACAGGTGAAAAAATGGGTTGTAGTTTAAGGGTTAAAGGTCATCTGGGCGGTACAGACATTGTAAAGCCAATATTTTGGTGTATATTGTGTGGAATTTTTTAATGATTAAAACGTCTTTATTTAATTTAATATTTTTTTTATATTATGTATCCCCCGCCTTATCTCCAAACACGTTCGGTTAATATTAAAATATATGCATTTATAAATATGACGATTATATACACTTAATTATCACATATTATGCATAAGTTTTATCACCGCTTAATGTAAAAGCACTTTCCAGCTAAACAAATAACACAGCCCGAAAAGAACTATATTATAAATTCCAAAATATGGAAATTACAGTCTGTGTTTCAACGCCTCCGTTTAAATCAATTTAAACTTTCCGCTTTCGGATGTCATTATGCAAATCTTTATCTCTGTCGGAATTTATATAGAATAGGGAACTTTAGCTTATTAAATGTATACGTTAAGTAAACAAGCATTTAAGTTAGGTCTTAAGCAAGAGTCACGATAATGTGCCCTCTGCATGACTTACATTACACTGGAAAACAGCCATGCTTGGGCCCAAACCCATATTATATGCAGCGCTGTCAAAACTTGAAGTACTTGAAGTAATATTTTACTTCAAGTACTATTCTGTACTTGAAGTATTTTACTTCAAGTACTTTTTATTAGGAAGTGCTTATACTTGTACTTGATTATTTGATATTAGAATACTTAAAGTTTAACTTAATTTGACCAAGTAAATCACTTAAAGTATTTTTTTAAATACTTGAAATATTACGATGTACTTGAAGTAAAAAAAGTACTTTAAGTAAATAAAAAGTACTTGACGTAAAAAGAAATCAATCAAGTACGCCAATTTATTCACGTTACATAATCGCGCAAACAGGTTAAAACAAGAAGATCGCTCGACCTTTGCTGACTGATACAATATAGTTCTTAATTCAGTTGTTAACGGCACCAAGAATAGTCAAATTACAATTATTTTTATATTTAATATATTAAGTACTTAAAAAAACATCAAAATATTGGATAAATACTAGTTTAAAAATGTTTGGAAATATTTTTTATTTGCTCTAACTTCCTTTAAAGATACCTGTATTTAAAATTTTATTTCACAATCATTATCTCGCCACTTTTTTCTCCTTAAGCTCTTTTACCAGCTTTTTTTTTTTAATACGGAACCAACTTATTCTAATTAATACTTATAATACTTAAAGGTTTATGACTTTAGGGTACGTGCATTAGTTTAACATACGTTTGTTGTTAGACAAAGAAGAAAAATGATGATTTATTAAAATGGTAATACTGCAGAAAATATTGTGCTAATCACTGGTTTTGGGAGGTCATAAGTTTTCAAAATATAAAATAAAAAATGCGTTTGGATCGAATTAAAAAATTAGATTGGACCTCCAAACCCGAAAAATTTTACAAAAAAATAACTTTGCTAAAAATTTCAATACATACATCACAATAACGGACTTTACAGGTAAGGTAAATCATTAAATTATCAAAGTATACATTTTCTTTTGCGCTAATACATTTAAGGCTATTAACTTGATGTTATTTAAAAAAATGCTAGTCAAGTAAAATTACTTTTACTTCCAGTACTGTTATTTACTTCAGTTACTTTGGTTAACTTCAAGTACTTTGTTTTACTTCAAGTAAATTACTTGGGTAGTACTCAAGTATTTTATTAATTTACTTGGAAAAGCAAGTACATGTTAACGAGTACTTTTACTTGTAGTTGAAGTACTATTTAGGAGTACTTTGACAGCTCTGCCCATATGCTACTAACAATTCTTTTTATTAAACAGACTTATTCTAGATGAAAAACTTAAAACTACATTTAAAACTTTTAAGGAATGAACATAATATTAACATACAAAACATTCTTTTGTTCGAGTTTTGAAATTTTATGCAACAAAAATCATATGAAAAATCATAAACGCCCCTTATTAAATTATATAAAATCCAAAAAACAATATGGCAAATATGAAAAAAATTGGAACTTATTGCTCTTTTTTTTTTGATTGGCTTTATAAAAAATATAGTTTCCGCAAATAATATCTGTTCAAAAATAAGGTCTCTATAACAAACAGGAGCGGGTTATTTTTTCTTTATGACAGCCCAACAAGGCTTGTATAAGGCCTAAATACTAGGTGCCGTAGGCCTTTAGATGGTGAACCTAATTTTCCCCAGTTAAGTTACGGACGTACTACCCCAAGTACCGAACCATGCAAATATTGCTTTCCATGGCTCCTTTTAGACAACGCGGGAGTACCACCACGGAGATTACACAAATTACTACTACCTCTGAACTACCCTTTATTAACGTCTGGGTAATGTCATCCTGACGGGATGCATATTTATATTATTTAATATATCATATCATATTTAAATTATGACCTTATTCTTGACGTATAAAAGCAAATTAACTTGACTTCGTAAAAATAAAACTAAATTCTTATTTAATTAGAAATCTCGGTAATAGGTCAAAATAACATTAAATTAAATTTAATCTGCGGTGGGTCTTCAATATTAAAATATCACAGTTTGTCGGAACGCAAACCAAACCCATCCAGTAGGAACTAAATTTTGTCCGCTTAAACGATTTGTACCAACATTAGTAATCACGATGGGCTTACTAGATAATTAATTGTATGCAATTACTCTTCTCTGAAACTCGGTTTATCTCTATAGGTCAGGGTGAATATTGGTATTTAATAAAATATGTACTATGAACATAAAGTAAAATATACAGCTAATTTTTAAAGTTTATGAAAACATCCTGCTAACTTCTAAATAGTTTAAGTTAAATTTTGAATTATCCTTCTTTAAAAGGTATAATACGAGGGTGGGGTGAAAAGTTTCTGGCCTGACATTAGAGGTGGGTCGTTATTTGGGTAACGTTATTTCAGAACGTTATTTTACTAGAACGAAACGTAACGTTATTAACTTTCGCAATAACTCGTTACCAAAGAACGAGAGAACTGCATCATCTGACCGGTTTGGTTGCTGCGAGCAGCCGACAGACATCCGCGTGATTGTGCGCCTGCCCGTTATTCGGAAACGATAAGCGAATGAAGTTAAAAGTTATTACAAGTTATTAGTTATTAGGTATTATAGGTACCGATTGCCCGTTCTTCGTTATTTGAGAACGAATTCAATAACTTTATTTTAGTTTCGCGTCGAAGTAGATGGACTGAAGAAACGACTGAAGCTCGTATTCCCGTAAACGATTTGGTTATAAATATAAAAGTATAACAATTAAATAATAACAGGGGTAAATAATGCTTCAAATAAAGCATTATAAAATATAAATTTTTAATGAAAAATAATAAAAATTTCACCAACAAAATAGAACTTATTTCCTATGACTATGAATAAAATATAAAAATAAATTAAAAATGTAGATTAAATATAAAAAGGAAACTTAAAAATAAAAAAAATATATATACATAATTGAATTTAGCTTTTTGGTTTTGTTAGAGAACTTTCTAATAACTTCGTTGCCGAATAACGTTATTTGAGAACGTTATTTCTTGGCAACGAGAACGAGTAACACGTTATTTAAGAAGAACCTTTATTCCCACCTCTACCTGACATAGAAATGGGGTCAGCAGGTCCAATTCTTTGCTTGTATTCTATAGTTTAATATCTTACTAGCTTATATTATATATGGTTTGATTGCTATGTTAGTATATCTTGGAGAGTCGACTAAACAGGACAGGTGAATTGTTTGGGAAGTGTGCGGTAATTCAAATACTTCAACTTAAGGTAGTTCACTCGTAAAACGACTTTTCTTAAGAATTGAATGAAATTGAAATATAGGGTTAATAAAAGTGTCTTTTATCTAATAAAAAAACGAAATTTTTATCGTCTGTGAAACGAGATATTGACAATCAAATTGTGCATAATTAACATTTTCGATATCTGCCATGTATAAAAATCGTGCATTCATTCGGAATATCTCGAAAAGGTTTTTATGATATTTTTAAAAAACTAACCACAACTAATGCAATATAAATCGCAGTATTAGAAAATTTTAAAAAACCCCGAGTTTTTGAATCCTTTTTTTGTTTAAAAGATATTGATTTTTAAAAGATTACATGTGTTGTGTAGAGTCTCTACAAAAAAAAAATTAAGGCATTAAGAACCTCTAACTTTTGGTAAACAGTATTCGATCTTATTTGGAGCAGCACTAAATTTGTGGTTCATTTAAAATACTGCATCACAAATTAAACTAAAATAGAAAAAGTATATAATGATCCGTACTGGTACTTGTCAGGGAATCCCGGTCCGTTCAACAATCAATTTTTGTTAGAGAGAGATGGGCGAGTTCGGGGCGGATAGCATGAAAGAGACGGAGATAAAAGATGTTTATCCCAATTTCGATTTGACTTGTGGAAGGGCCGGGCTTTACTTACTATAAGGCGATACTTTTGTATACGACTGTCGCGAGTGAACTACATTAAAAGGCCCAACACCACTTCGAACTAAGAAAGAACGGGATTTAACATGAAAGACTCTTCTTCTCCGTCATATTCGACGGTTAAACAGTGGGTTTTTGAATTTAGGGTAGGTCGCCCGAGCACTTCTGACGAACCACTTTCAGGGCGTCCCGTTCAGGTAACAACTCCCAAATTGCTTGAAAAAAATCATAAAACGCTGATAAAGGACCGCAGATTAAAAGGAAGTAAGGTGCTGAGACTACTAAAATGTTATTTGAGCGTGTATGAGTATGCAATATTTACATGAACCTTTGGGTATAGGAAAGATTTGTGCTAGGTGAGTACCGCGTTTGCTCAATATCGATCAAAAACTGGCCCGAAAAACTGTTTCAATCAAAAATTTGGCGTTTTATAAGCAAAATTAAATCGATTTATAACTGGGGATAAAACTTGAATTTAACACTACATTTCTGTAAGTAAACAACAGTCAAAACAATGGATTGGATCTAGTGCGCGAACGCCAAACATAAACAATTTTATCGGTTGATAAAGTTATGTAGACTGTTTTTTGGGAAGCGAATGGAATTATTTTTATTGATTACCTGAAAGAGAGTAAGACCATCAGTGGTCAATACTACGAAAAGTTATTGGAATTTTTAAAAGGCGAAGTGCAAAACAACCTCACTTAGCGAAGAAAAATATTGTTTCACCATGACAACGCACCTGCTAATTCGTTGATTGTTGTGATGGCTAAGATTAAAACGATTTGAAGCTGGAACTGTTTTCCATCCACCATATTTGCCAGATTTAGCCCCAGCGACTATCATCTGTTTCCTAACCTTAACAAACTGAGACCAAACGAGAAAGTCAATGCTGCTGTACTTGAGTATTTTGAGGGACTAATCAGACCATAAAAATTTAATAATCTCGATGAAGATTATGGTAAAAAATAACGCAAAAAAAAAACGATGAAACACGTTTCTCTTTCACCCACCCTCGTGGTTTAGGTTTAAAACCTAATTTAAAGTTCTAAACAATTTAAGCCAATCTTTTAATTTATTAACAACATTTTTTAATGATATTTGATAAGATTTAATAAAGAATTTATTATTCACAGCATGCACAATTTCAGCAAAAAGCGAGCCTATAAAATCTTATTAATTACTTTTCATTCAGTATCGGAAAAATACTTGACTAAACTAAACTAAACTAAAACATTTCTTACTCCCAATATGCCAATTCCACATCATTTTTTAGGCGTTAAATCAATGTTTCAAAACTGTCACTAAACTTCGACATGGATTTAATTTTAAGTAAAAATTAAAAGCAAACAAATATCGACTTTCATTTCCAACAAATACCTTTCTAATTTTTTCTTTCTAAAATTTCTCCGTAATATACATAATTTGGCAAATTTTGTAGGTTTGGGTTAATGTTCATTAAATCTCGGTTTACATGCTCATGAAACTTGATGAAACCCAGCTGCAAAATTTCGATTTAAACTTGGGAAATAGGTAGGAGACTCAGATTCGAAGGGATCCTTTTCATTATGAGTTATATTGTGCCCTATGGGAAATTTAGATCGTTTCATAGAATTTCATGAAAATAAAGGTCATATATAGGCGTTATAATACTGCCGCTAATAAATGGAGTGTGTTGTAAGTGCGGTTTTCACATACATCTTTTCTCGGTATAGGATTATCGATGATTACTTTGAAATCTGACGGTTTTAATCGTCCACTTTGTTATCCAACATTATATTTTTGAATTAATTACAATATTACCGCAGTAATTTGTCATTAAAAATGACTTAATTGTTTTCAATATTCTTCTTTATGATCTACATTTTTTTCATTCCTCTTAAGACACCACCAAAACATCTGAATAAGGAAAAACGAAGTCATTTGGTGATAGGATGACCCATTTATTCGATTTTGTAAGTGCTCAAATTTTGGGCCATTAGACAAAATATGTGAGAGCTGGCACTGATAAAGAAAGATTCGATGGCGTTGTTTCTTTTTTTTACTTCACGAAAGAATTTGGGCAAAGTATGGTTGTGTACCATTCAGAATTGACCGTTCTAGGCTTTTCGTCAGCTGTTTAATTTTTAGCTCATATGCACAGATCCATAATTCACCTGTTAAAATCTTATAAGTCCTTTAAAGCACACTTTGTATTTCTTAAGCATTTATTTGTAAAATAAAAAAAAACATTTTTTTGGGATTTTATTAAGTTATGTGGGATTCAAAGGTGTCTACTTAGCGAGTGGATACCTAAACAGTGCAAGCGGCAAAGCGAACCGTGGTCGAACAAGGTTTATAATGCCGCGGGTGGCAGCCGCGCTCGTCCAATATGCACCTCAATGATCATGAAATATATTATACAGGGTGTAAAAAGTATGAAGCTCACGATTTTAAAGGGCGATAGTGGAGCTCAAAACAAGTCAAAAAAGCCAGTAATACATGGGTCAAAAGTTGGCAACACCGTGCCCGCTTCATCGCAGCGAGTCGAACGCTGGACGTTTTTTGCGAGGTTTTACATATTTACACTTTTTTAAAGAGATGTTTATTTACATACAAATAATAAAAATTACTTCCTGCAATTTATTTTAAAATTTAATTTGAAATTAAAATTTGGATAAAAAACAAATTATTGTTTGGTTTTTACTTGTAATTAAAAAATAATTGTACCAACTACAAAATAAGGCTAAATATCCATTTAAAGAACACACATTATTATGTTTTAAAAGAGCACTTTTTTATTTTGCTTGAAGAATAAAATTTCTTGGTGGCACACATCCCGTTTTCAAAACTCTGTGGTACGCCTGCCCTATGGTTGTCCTATATCGATGTAGCCGTCGTGGAAATCATTCATGGTAAATTTGAGCTGCTAGATTAGCATTTTGGTTTGCCTCGCCGTAAATTAATAACATATCGGCATATTTTCCTGATTTAAAAACATTTTGACCTACAACAGACAAATATATTGCCACCAGCACGGAGAATGCACGACTACACGAGGCTTTTGGGTAGCTCTGTGGCCATTTTTTTTTAAATTTTTAATCGGGATATTTTTTTTTATTTGTAGATTGAAGCATTTAACACTTTATTTTATTAGCAAATAAAACTACTGATAAGCGATTAGGACGAAAGTTTTCAATAGTTAAGGTTTTCAGAAATAATTGCTTCCAAAGTTTGTAATATTGATATCGTTTAGACAAAAATATGTCAAGTTTTGACACATATAACATATAAACTTTTTGACTTGTTTTAAGGTTCACTATTGCTTATTAAAATCGTGGGCATCATACTTTTTACACCCTGTATATGCTGGTAGAACCAATGCCTAAGATTGCACAGTAAGTCACAAGAAGTTCTTTCAGCATAGATTTGCACAGTAACAGTGTTTTCTAAAAACTGATTTTGGACGACCTTCACGACTTACGTCGGTAAGCGAAAAAATTGTTATACCCAGCATTTGATACAAGCAAAATATGAGACTTTATCGCCAAACGTTGATTGAAAATGCTCCCGATTTAATTCCATTTTTTGCTGAACAACTGCGCTCAAATAACAAAACATTTCAAAGAAGGTTATGGTCAAAATTTTCAGATTTTTAAGTGGAAACGTCAGATGGCACCTGACAAAACTTAGTGTTGCCTAGGTTCAACGCATAAGTAGTGCCCCTCGTAGTTATCTATATATTCACTTTAATAACACTACCGCGCTGTCTATATTTTGTTCCCTTGGACATTTCAAAGGAATGGATAAATATTAAATTAAACATATCAAGACTCGGGACCCACAGTTCTAGTGCTCAGGCTTATTAAATATCATCTTGGATTACGCTTAAGATAAACACAAGTTAATAGACTTATAAACAAACATGTGTTTTATTAATTATTACCCAATGGCACAAATGGCCAAGGCGGTACCAAATAGCAATCTTAATAAAAAAAAAAGAACCAATAAACAAATTAAAAGTAAATCAAAAATCAGTTAAGTAAGGATATAATCAAAAAACTAAATCACCTCTGCCATTATATGCAAAACGCATCGCAATCGCTTTCACTTGACACATTTAATTAAACTTATTTACTAAACACAGTGCATGTGTTATAAATAAAAAATAAATTACGGCTTAATAATTGCGGGCTTATCGCAGTATGTTGTTTAATAACAATGAGCTAATAATAACTCAGTTATTTCGTAATCAGATGCTTGGCACTTGGCCTCGTAAGACTCGCGACTATTTATATTTCAGCTTTCTTTCACGCTTTGAATATACATATATTTTACGATTTTTTGCGAAAATATGTTAAGGCATAAACTTTTTAAAGTAAATGCCATGTTTGCTGGCTTTTAATGAGATATACCTTAGATCTTATAACTATCCCTACCAGCCAGAACAATTAGGCCCACTTTCACAATATGTGGTTATCATCAACCTTAAGTTAATTAGCTTGGCAACACTAATCACGTCTCGGTGTTCTGTCATTCCTATGGTATTTAACCCAACGTTAAAGATAACTACATGTTGTGAAAGTGGACCTATGTGTCTAGAGGGGACGACAAGCATATAGTCTTTCCAAACTATGTTGTAAGATTTTACGAAAGGTCTTCTTAAAGGACACATGTGTTTTGCAATAAAGCTACTTCGGAAAAATGATTGCTGATGGGGCGCGAAAAAATCATAAAAATGTAGTTATTTCAATGTTTTGCAATGATTCCCGACGCTTTTTTTGTCCCATTCGCGAAAACGTAGTCTCTTGGCGACCAAGAATACATATTTTGTGAGACGATCAGGGACATGAAAGAAATCGATTATAACTGTCTCTTTGCTTTTTCACTTGTGACAATCCAGGAAGTCGAGATTATTTTGGTGTACTGTGTGTATCTCAAGGGAAGTAAAAGGCAAGTATCGTTTCGGGGCATAAAGATTTGCTGATTTGGAAGGAAAAGAAAGACATCCACAGATAAGAGAAGGAACTTTTATAATAAAAGTAGGATCAATAATAACGGCTTGGATGAAATTAAGAATGCTTTCAGTTGTGGGAGAAGCATTCTTTCAACATAAGAACCGAATTTCAAGTTGAGTTTGATCTGAAAGACATAGCTAGTGTACAGGTTAGGTAAGGGAAATATTATCCGGCGGGAAAGATAAATTTGTAGCCATGGATATAATGTGTTCATGTCATTTAAAGTAATTTTTGCCAACAGCGTTAATTGCTGTTTGTTCTGCAGAACTTGGGCGCTTATATTAATGTCATACTTTTGTTGCCCCACTTCAATTATAATTAAGGTCCCGTAAAAGAAATATCTTTAGTACCCTGCACTTGTTTTGTAAATCAGGCTTAGAAACTTGCTCGGGAAAATAAAAATTAGACTGAAGAGTTTTGTAATTGGCAAACGTAGAAATGGGGATCATTGTGAAAGAGAGTTTAAGTTTAGCTTTAGGTACCCTACGTCGAATAGGAAGAAAACTGAAAGAAAAGATTAAAATACAACATTTAGGTGGAGAACAGTAGAAAGAAAGTTTGTTTAGGAGGGCGGCATGCCTGGTCAAATGCCTCAATTATGTCACGGGCAATGATCGAATGAAAAAATTGGCAAAAAGTTGTTCCAGTTAGGTAAAGTATATAAAAGAAGTTCTAATGTGGATATTTCGTGACAAAATTCGCACTCATGAAGGACTTGTGGGTTTTCTTATCAATTTGGGAGTTAATGAACTTCTCCATTACCTTTTAAACAACTAGAAGAAGAGAGATTTATATACAATTAGAAGGGAAGGTCATGAGGTAATTAAAGTGCTGAAATTGTAAAATTTAGTACTTTTTGTTTATGCTTGGATGATTGGAAATGGTTTAGAAACAGACATGGCCTTATTTTCTGCTTCTAAAGAACATATTAAAGTGTTTCGCTGGCTCACAATATTGAAAAGGTTTTTGGTTTAAAAACGAAGAAACCAAACCAATTTGGGAGTTAAGGAATTTCTCCATTACCTTGTAAAGAACTAGGTGAAGAGAGATTTATCCCCAATTAGAAGGAAAGGTTACGGGGTAATTAAAGTGCTAAAATTGTGAAATTTAGTACTTTTTGTTTAAGTTAGGATAATTAAAAATGGTCTAAAAACAGACATGGCCTTAATATTCTGATTCTAAAGATAATATCAAAGTCTTTCGGTGGCTTGCACTACTGAAAAGGTTTTTGGTTTGAAAACGAAGAAGAATATAACTTTAATTTCCCAATAAATTCAAGGAATTCTAAAAATAAAAACCAAGATCAAATTATAACCTCGTAAATATTAACTATTATACATTTTTTTCACAAATGAAACACCGTTCAATGTAAACTCAAAGATTTTTTATCGCGACCATTCCTTGTAAAATAAAATTAATAAGACATCGTCATTACAATTAATTACTTTACGTTTGTAATTGCGGTGTTGTGTTGTCATCTGCATAAAAGAACGTGATTTGCTTGGTAACCTTTATTATTACTTAAAAAGTAAATGAAAATAAATATAAAGTCCTCGAATAATGTAATTTACAAAAGTTAGCTCTTAGGTAATATTTTTTAACCACTTATTACGGGTTTTTATTTAAAAATTCTTGTACTTTAATATTTTATTATGAAGGCTGGATTTAGTGCTTGACCGATGCCGATGGTCAGCGCTGACCTCGGTCGAACGTAGCTATATCAATGAAAATGTATGATCAACACAGTGCAGAGCCGATGGACAGCCACGCGCTCTGCACTGTACAGGATCATACATTTCCATTGATATAGCTACGTTCGACCGATGGCAGCGCTGACCGTGGGTCGAACACTAAATCCAAACTTAAGCTTTTAAATTTACATAGTGAGTATTTAGCTTTAAATAAATTCAATAAATTAAAAACAAGTTATGTTTTAGAAAAATGTTCAAATCCGTCGATTAGTATTTTTAGTGGCACTCTTTTCTATAAAAAAATATTTACATATATGATTTTTTTAATATAAAATTATACATAACTACGCAATTGCAAATTTTTCTTTCGTGTCATTTGCAAGATATTAAATAACAAAATTTTACTTATTTCGGCATTCTAAAAGAAATTTTCATTTTTGAAATGAGCGCGATTTCTGCGGGTCGAGCGTTGCGGGAGCCCGCAAAGTAGCTCGAGTTACACAAAATGAACTTTTCCTAACGTGTTCCTTACAAGATTTTTTCTAAATTTGAATGAAACTGTTTTTATTACACGAAATATAATATATAATATATAATATATAATGGAAAAAAAAATCAATATAATAGTTTTTAGACCCTGTATTTAGTTCGATTACTAAGCGTTGTTTAATAGTGGTCTTTAGTGACATAGTTAGTGTCAGAAAGTTTTTACATTTCTCAAGCCAAAAAATATAGGAATCTAGTTTGGATGTCCCTAGTGATGTGGAGGAAGCTGCTCAAATTGCAATGTCGAGTTTGATCCCTTAAAAATCGAAATCAAGGTACGATTTGGCATATCAAAAATTAAATAATTGGCTTAAAGAAAATAATATTAAGCCTATAACTGAAAAAGTTTTGTTGGCTTATTTCCAAAGTAAAGTGCATATAATGAAGAGCTCTACCTTATGGTCATTGTATTCGATGTAAAGAACAGACGTTTCGCTAAAGAATAATATTAATATAAAGATGTTTACGGACGTTTCTGAAGGGGCAGTCAAAGGGATATCAACCAAAAAAGATTTATGTAATTACAAAAAAACATATTTTAAGATTCTTAACGGAAGCCCGTAACAAGTCATTTTTAATGATAAAGGAATAAAGCTTATCTAGTACCTTATTTTTCTGCTTTAAAATAGTTGAGTAGCTTCAGATATTTGTATTTTTTCAGGTTGACTGTGAGCTAACATTTTTACGCTTAGAAAATCTAGTGGATGAAGAAACATAAAGATTCCCACTTCAAAAACTAATACATGGAGGAAATTTGCTATTACAGAAGGGTACATGGAGGGTTTGGATTTTGTAGAAATCGTAAGGAAATATACAGTTGTGGACAAAATAATAGCAGTGCTAGAAAAAATAAAATATAAATCCTTTATTCATACCAAAACTAAAATATAATATACATTGACTTAAAGACATACATAAAGAGGAGTTAAATCCCAAAAAACGAAACAAAATTGTAGCAAGGATATATATATTTTTATTAAATTGTAGAATTTTAATGAACAAAATAATGGCAGTATTTCTTTAAATGAATTTATAAAAATATTAAGAATGCTATAAACCTAATTAATTTTCTTTTTTTAATCTTAACTGACTTAGTACTTAATGGTAAACCCTTTATTGGAAATTACAGCTTCACACCGACGTGTCATAAAATTAATCAAATCCTGACACCTGGTAATAGGAATGTTATTTCAGGAATCTTGAATTACAGACCATAGTTGCTCTTGATTTGTAGGTTTCTCACGTGCTACAGCATCTTTAATATCACCCCATAGATTCTCTATGGGGTTAAGATCCGGGCTTTGTGCAGGCCAGTCTAGGACATTAATTTTCTCATCCTGCATAAATTGTTTGCATAGCCTACTAGTATGTTTTGGGTCATTGTCCTGCATAAAAACCCATTTAAGTGGCATCTAGCAGTCATTATGTTTTTTAACCAAAATACAGGCCCTACACCATAATATGAAAAACTTGCCCATACCATAATTTTGGACCCTCCATGCTTTACAGTTTTGACGGTATATTGAGGCTGATATGCAGTACCTAAAGGGCGTCTAACGTAAATTCTGCGACCTGTATTGCCAAATAAAATGATTTTGCATTCGTCAGACCATAATATATTGCGCCATTTAGTCAAAGGTCATTTGACGTGATTTTTCGCAAACTCTAATCTTCTTTTTCTTTGTTTCTTACTTAATAAGGGTACTTTCCTTGGGCTTCTGGCTTTCAGGTTTTGTTCTGTTAGTCGTCTTCTTATTGTTCTAGTAGTTACATCCAGTCCTACACTCTGCTTAAGCTGTGTAGATGAAGCAAACGGGTCCATCTTTGCTGTTCGGATTAAAAGCTTATCCTCTCTTGGCGTAGTTTTGCGCTTACGGCCGCGTGTTTCAGGCACTGGCTGCCACTTTAAAGCGTTTGCTACCATCTTAGCTGAGCATCCCATAATATTTTCAATCTGCGAATATGATTTTCCTTCTCTCAGCAATTTTTTTATTAACTCGCGTTTTTCAGAAGTACAGTGCTTTTTTCTTCCCATTATATGGTAATGCAAAACTTTATTTATTACTGTAAATTACAAATAATAATTTAAAAAGATACTGGAGATTATTTTAAATGATCTTTTAAAAGAAAAAATCTTTTGCAAGTGAAACACCTGAACACTGAACGAATACTGCTATTATTTTGACCGACTTTAAGTTGGCATTTTTTACAAAAAAATAAAATATTTTGTTTATCTTTTTTTTTAGTCTTGTCATTTCAGTGGGATACTAAGTAAACATGATAAGCAAATGAAGCATACATTTTTTTTTAACCAGAAGGGAATTTCTTATCAGTTTCAATAGATTATGTTTATTTTATTTGACCACTGCTATTATTTTGTCCACAACTGTAGGTATGCGTTTACGACCAAACGACATTAAGCATGATAAATTCTTCATTAAATACGCTCAGGAAAAATGTTATTCGCAGCCTATTGGAATAAATTTTATAGGGCCTTTTTGAGGGCAGTTTACGTTGTCGTCTAGGACTTATATTCAAAAGTCCGGGGGAAGTTTTTTTTTTAATTCCGGTTTGAAAAAAAACATCGATAACGTCATATCTTAAATTTGGGACCTATTGAATACATATTTTTGTCATAGAAAAAGGCGCATTTTAAAATATTAATCAAGGGGTCCAAGAATTTTTCCAAAAAAATTTTTGTTTTTGATTTATTTTAAGTTAGAGACTCGCCCTATGTTTCTTAAATTACAATCTGCAGCTTAGATCTAAACCAGAGGTTCTCAAACTTATTTCGTCTAACGCCAACACCATAAGATATTAGTCTCGCCTGAAGTTTAATTAAATCTATATTTTAAACGGGATTTTTCTTACCAAAGAAAGCAATAATAATGCAACTTTACAATATTAGGAGTATCTTTAATTCAAAATAAACAATATTCAACATTGGCAATAATAATACAACTTTACAATGAGTATCGGAGTAGCGGGCAGAGTGGCGGGATGGCGAGCGAGTGCGATGCGTGCGTGCGGCGGAACGTCACGTCAGTCACCGGCCGGTCGCGAGCCGCGGCTGTGTATTTGGAATTTGTTCCTTCCCGTACCTGCACTCCGCAAACACGGACCGCACGAACGTTGACGGACTATAATACAGGATTGCACAAATAAATCGTACACTATTTGTTCGCGCCAAAGGTGAATTATAATTGAACCTTCTAATTTCAATTTTATTTTTTCTTTATTTTCACTAGATTAGGTACATAAAAAAAAATCCCGCGTTCGGCAAGTGCTTAGCTTGGCCGCAACAATAGATATACCATTTTTAATACACGTATCTTCGGAGGTGGGGACCTCACCTGTGACACTTAAAGACACGAATAGTTTTCAGTGTTTGATATCTATTACTTAATATCTTAAGATATAAATAGCGCTGTGAACGCATTAAAAATATTAAATATGTTATATATTTTTAGTTAAAATTTATACAATAAAATAGGACATAAATATAAACTAATAAATGGATGTTGTGTAGTAGAAGAATTTTAATTTTAGTGAATTTTAAAATATGAAATAGCTGAAGTTAGAAATCACTCACCGCCCCCTTAAATCACTCCTCACCGCCCCCTCTAAGCCTCCAACGCCCACAAGGGGGCGTTATCGCCCACTTTGAGAAAGACTGATCTAAACGATATAATGGACAAAGAGCATATAGAAAAAACTAATCCTGCGCGTGAGTACAATGCCGTCCAGAGTATAAGCTATAACAAATCAATCACAATGGCTTAAGAGTAAAATAAAGTAAATGTAAACAAGTAAGTTAAAGCTTAACGTAAGTATGTTAAAATCTTTCTGGTATTGGGCTACCGCTTACGTAATATTATAAACAATTTTAAATCATATAATAAATAGAAATAAAAGCCAATTACTTTGGTCGAGTACAATGATGCCAATATGCTCATTACCTATCGACTGCCCACTGCCATTTTACTTAAAGCTTAAGCTCATCGGTCAGCGGCGTGCAATTTATTTTACCTAACGGTCGTGGGATCAATAATCCCAGTCACTGAACCGACTGGCAAACGATATTTTCGCGATATGGCACGCCACCACTTCAGATCGAGAAGGCAGAGTAAAAGCAAATGGTTTATGGCATCAACTATTAATATTTCTTTCTTAAGTTTGACGGCCTATACAAGTTTATTATTATTTTTGTCTCTAATATAAGGGATACAAATTGAATATGCATTATAGATAGATACAACTATGCGGGTATACGGAAAATATAACGATTATAAATCATCAAATAAACTTATTAATACAGGTAGCAAGAAAATTAAGTAGAGTAATTTAGAGACTTCGAGTTGGTTTTTACGCTCTATCTGTCACCACAGACTGGAAAAATGCCTGTTAATTTAGGCCAAATCTCTATGTTTTATAAAATTGCTAGTATACTAAAACTTTTTAAAATATATTTTTTATAATTTTAGGCAAAATGTATATCACAAAATTCGATAAAAAAATATGCGGCGCCTAAACAGCACCAGTCTAAAATAACATCTGTCAAAAAAGACATTATTTAAAAATGACATTGTCAAAAATTGGATGCACGACAAAAAAGTGTAAAAATTAGGTTTTAAATATAATATGGTACTTTTCGAAACAAGACTGCACCTAATATGTCTTTTGAAGCATTTTAAAGATATAAATTTTAAAATGTAACGAGCACTTATGCTTAAAACCATATTATAAAATTAAGACTTCATTTAGTTTAAAAGTCGTATTCTTGTAATAATACAT
This sequence comes from Listronotus oregonensis, assembly GCA_019359885.1. Lineage (NCBI taxonomy): Eukaryota > Metazoa > Arthropoda > Insecta > Coleoptera > Curculionidae > Listronotus > Listronotus oregonensis. The sequence goes on from JAHBCN010001131.1 coordinate 19,013, forward strand.
TTTATTTTCTTACACAAATTCTGTTCACGTACTTCCGTGACCCACATAATCTAAAAGAACACACGTTCATTCACATGGATTTTGGTGCCAAATTTGTTTCAATTTGAAATTCATATTCTATTGTTATCGAGAGACATAAAATTGACCGCACACAGACAATTTTATTGTTTTGCTAAAACCCAAAAGTCAAAAAAAAGTCTAAATGAACTCAAATCTATTCCTGTTTTATTGGAGTTTGAATTCTGGTATTCCGTTTTATTTTTAATCCGTAAATCTCGCCATTGAGTTAAGGCAATCTAGAAATCCCGATTTTTTTAAACGACGAAATTTTCTGTTCTCGATTGTTCTCGTGTCAAAATAGCATTATTTTTTATCGGCGATTTTTACTTATGATACGTGTTAATACTCTCAACTTAATTAAAAAAGAAATATCACTTATTGAGTTTACTTTAGTTTTAAAAGGTTATATTTACACTCATGTTACAAATATCCACTGATAGTACCACCTACAAGTATGGGAGCGAAAAGAGCTTTTTCTTCAGTGGTCACATTTGCGACCAAACTTAGATTACGCATAAATGACTCACCTTTAGATTATTTCTCTCCTTTTAATCTGTATATTCTGTATATATTCTAGATCAGATTCCATTTAAAAAAGAGCTGTTTGTCTTATCAATGATCCCACGCCTACGGAAAAGCTTCCTTCTCATGCCCCTGTCGCCCTTTGATAACTATTTTTATGGCCTCAGCTCTGAGGTGTTGAACAGTATTAATTCCTCATCTGGCTGCTCCCGACAAAGCAACACGTAGTGCCACTTTTATGCATCGTTTTGTCCAGACTATGGAACCTGTTACCCGCAGATATTCCCCATTTTTCTTCCAATTTTTAAATATTTAAGTCCTGTGTGAATAAACTCCCCTTACCCACGGTACGTAGTACTTAAGACTTCAGCCTTCGTGAATTGTCCGAAGATAAAAAACATTGCTGTTTTTAAGGGCCTATTTATTTTTACAAAGCAAAAAGTAATAAGATTTTGTTTTTGCTTTTTTTAAGTTTTAAGGGTGGCTTGATTTTTTACTTATCTATCCTATAATACGCAACTGTATAAAAATATGTTTTTTTTGTATTTTTTTTTTTTTGCTACTGCTAATGTTAGATTTATCAATACAAATTAGGGTTAATCCAGAGATTCCGGAATTTAGTGTTTAATCTCGAGATTTTAAAACGGGTTTCTTACCTAGAAAACTGAAAACTATATTTTCTATGTACGACATATTATGGGAAAAAGTAAAAATTACATTTAGTATTTTACTTTATTTTAAAGTTAATATTTTAAGAGCCTTATATATTCAAATAAATAAAGAGAACATCCAATTGTTTGTAACAGTAAATGAACTTCGTAACCACTATAATGGCAGCCACATACATTCCGGAAATCCTTAGAGATAAAACTGCGCAGGCTTGGACTTAAGGATTTACGGAGTGTGTGTGTGGAACGCATTTGTTTTACTACAATGTGCAGGCCGCCGGTGCAGCCTGCACAGTTTTTTCTCTGAGGTTTTCCGGAATGTGTGTAGATACCTTAAGATTTTAATATTAAAAGTAGACTTACCTAGAATAAAAAAAACTTAGTCTTAGTTTAAAGTAAATTACGATGTTACCTTTAGGGCCAACTATTCTTGAACGTTTTTTTTTTAACCCTATACAAACATTATTGTGTATACTTGGTGTGTACGATAAGAATAAGCTTTAATTTTGAAAACCATTAAAGTAGAAAATGACACCTCTGCAGCCTTGCCTGCCTTCACCTTGATAATGTTAATACAACCATCTGGTAAAACAACATAATGTAATCGTATAGACACCGCTATATTAAAAATATACATGATTTAGGTATTTCATAATAATATGCAGTGATATCAATTAAATACAATACAAATTACTACTATTAAATATATAAAATTATATTAAATCTATTTCATCGGAATTGCGGCTAGTTATGAGTACATTTATTTTTAATAAATGTCTTAGATTAAAACTATTAAAATTAAATGGGTAAGTGCATGTCTAGCTTAAGACAGTGTTTAAATAAATATATACTATACAATAATTGTCAAAAAAAGTCGTAGCTCGGGAGACGCACCACTCAAATTCATTGTGTATAATCAAGGATGTTTGAAGGTTTATGGAAGCCCAATACTATGGCTCATTCAATCAAAAAATGTCCGGCCCACTATAAAAAAAACTAAAAAAACAGCAAGCTACATATAAACTTAATTTATTTATGAATAATAGCAACAAACGTTTTATTATAATTTTTCATAAACAGGTGTACCTAATGTTCATTTTTATAAAGAAAAATGATAATAAAGATCCACAGCTTCACTGGTAAGAGAATTTTCTTGAACACAACACTTCTAACTTAATTGTTACTCACGTCAGTTATTCTTTCCAAAATTACATTTACATTATTTATTAACTAAAAATAATAAACAGTTTTCCAGAAATTAACAAGTCGCCAGGACAGGCAGACCATCAGCGGTAAAACTGGACCCTCAGCATTATTCCCACTGATGATCGGAACTTTATCGTTTTTTCCTCAGAGCGGTTTTACGTCAGTGCACACACTTCGTAACTCTATAGTCCAGTAACTGAAGACCAGTTTTCAATTGTGGCGTAATTCTTAGGTCTTCGCGGATGCTTTCGAGAGAGAAAAAGTTTATCACGATTCCGACGTGGGAACCCGCTTAAAATGGCCCCCAAAGTCCCAAAAATGAGTCTCCCGCGAATACCTGCCAAAATATGCGAATTAGAGAATTTTTGTTCAGACAAAAAAATGAAGATCACCTCAAAATCTACAAAAATGGTCCTTACCATTTTTTTCGCAACACCAATATTTTTCGCAAAACGGCCGTCGAAAAATCCATAACATTTATTTATTCTACAGATATTCTAGAACTCCGAAAACGGCTAAAAAATGCAGATGGGCAACACAATTTTTTATCAAAAGGTAAGAAAGATGGCGAAGGAAATTTTCTGGGATCATTGAACACTTGCTAAGGTCTCATTATAAAAAAGAAATGTTAATAACAAACCATTTAAAAAAAATATTAATAAATTAATGAGATACTGTCAAAATATTGTGAAAAAAAACATTGACCGATTTTTTAAATATTCTAGAAAAATCAGAATGGACTCAAACTCATATGCAATAATAGGTACGGGTTTTCCCATTCCGATGTACTTTGAATAATTAAAATATGTAAATTATTGCCCGAGTAATGGAACAATTAGTCCGCCCGCTTATAAGTAAATCCATGAAGATAGCGGCATTCTAGCGGTAGAGCGGCAGCTGAACCGCTAGCCGGACTTTTGGGTCCCGTTATCTCGAAAACTATCGATTTTTCGAAAAAAATTATAAGGAGCATTTTTGTAGATTACAAGGCGATCTTAATTTTTTGTCTAAACAAATTCTCCAATTTGCATATTTTGGCAGATATTAGCCGGAAACCCATTTTTCGGGCCTTGAGGGGCAATTTTCAGGGGTAGGTGTAAACTCAGTCCCAATTATTTTTATTACCCTTATGGGTACGCAAATTTAGTCCGATATAATTTTAGGGACCTACGTAAACTCAGTACGATGTACCTGGTCCGTCATTAGGATTGTTTCATATTTTCTTTACTTTTTATTTATTTTATTAAGAGTGTTGCCATAGCATAATGTATATTTTGTACCTACGTATGGCTTGGTATTATAATTATGGTCAAATATATGGTTATGTTTATTGTGAATTTCTTTGTTTTTTTTTATAAATTTGTTTCACATTTTCCTTATTTTTTATTATTTTAAGAATCTTACCATAGCATAACGTAGTCGAAACTAATTCAAACAAAGTAGGTATACAGGGTAAAAACTAACCACAACTAACCAAAACTTAGCACAACTTTGCCTCAATCTAACCATCTTCGTATCTCTTAAAGTTCCCGAGATCCCAATGGTGAGAGTCGAATTTGAAATACCCTGTATACTATAATGTTATCCTTTATTTAAATCATTTGCTTCAAATTATTATATAAATAATTATATATGTAAATGGGACTGAATTTACGTTTACCGATTTTCAGCTCTTTCCCACCTGTTAATGTTGATATTTTTTTTCGCTCGAAAGCATCCCCGAAGACCTAAAAATTGCGCCACAAGGGAAAACTCTACAGATTTATTTACAGCTTTGTCCCTTCATTTACTGGACTACTAGGCGTTTTTGTCGCTTACAATAAATTCGGCTTATCGAAACCTTGATTTTCTTTCTGTTGAATAACTTACTAACATATATAAACTCTTGCCCAGTTTATATTTTAAGATGACCAAAAGTTTATAAATTGGAAATATTTTCACATAATATTATTTTTAGAGCAATAAGTGAACCGTTTTGGTAAATTGATTATCAAGGTTTTCCAAAAAACTGTTTATAAATTCAGAATTTATTTTCCATCAGAATCTTTCCTGGCGTAACGTTCAATTTATGAAAAAAAAATGTATGTATATTGAAATACTAGGTATTAACTAGGCCACCATAACTTTTTCCTACATGCCAATTTAGTATGTACCTCTCTATAATTACTCCATTACATATTTAATACAATTTTAATGCACAACTATGATGCGTTGTTTTTATCAAAGGACTCCCAATCAGCAATAATTTATGAAACAATAAAAAAGCCAATAATTACTTAATGTAGCTTTTAGAGCGGAAATAATACGAACGTGTAAAACAATAATGCTGAAATAAATTTAACCTTGTGTTTAATGATCATGTTATTCACAATCGAGGCTCTTAATAAACTAATCTTTTGTTTTGCCTTGAACTTGAAAACCACTAGATATTTTGTAATAATTTTATAGTAAATTTCAACAATTTAATTTAATTTTACTGTACAGGGTTTTCATTTATATTTTGACAGCTACTTACAACGATAACTAAAATGGATATAAAAAACTTCTTGTATAAAAGTTTCATAGTTTTTTATTTATTATCATTTAACCCTTTCCGTCCTACTGGTCGATCCATGTAACCACCTATATTAGAAGAGCTAATTTCAGTCCTACTGGTCAGGTAGCCTTACCAACGTTTATAAATATTGCTCTTAGTGACATCTATTGGGAAAAAAATTGACGGCGCTGTCCCGTGCGATGAAGTCTGTACTTCTTGCAGTTGTATTATCGTTTGTTTATGTACTACATGTGTATTTTTTCGGCTGTTTGTAAAAGTGAAAAAATTGAGTAAGAATTGAAATGATACGTAAGTATTAGTTTTATAAACTGTAATATTTCATACTTTCTGACACGATTGATCAATTTACCATCTGATTGGGTTTTGTTCCATATAATATGTGGTGGTTTCTTGAGGTAACCACTAGGATTGTAAGCAATAATTTAATTTTTTCTTACAGGGAGAAATAAATGGTCTTTTGCTCAACTTGAGCAAATGGATGATGCGGAGTTCAATGACATATTAGCCGAGATTCCGTCAGACGTAGAGTCCTTAGCCGATGACTACCTGTCAGGAGATGAGGATGATATTGATCAAGTTCTTGATATAAATATGCTCGATGACGAAAATATAAACATGGCTCTACAAAACAATGAGATGGACATAGATAGTGATGATGAACCGCTCTCTGTTATTGCTGAAAGAATTCGTGCCTCTAAAGCTTTCTTCCCTCAAGATGTAGTATGGTCGAAACAGAATTTTTTTCGAGAACCAGTCGTTTTTGATTCAGCAAATTGTGTAAATTTGGAGAAAACGGTTGAACTACCGATAGATATTTTTATAAAATTATTTCCTGATGAGTTATTTGAAACAATTGTATTCCACACAAATTTGTATGCCACTCAAACTCATACGAGTAGAGGAAATAAACCATTTCAACCAACAACCTGCGAAGAAATGAAACTTTTTTTTGGAGTCAATCTTTTGATGGGGGTAAAAAAGCTACCTAGTTTGAAGGACTATTGGTCTTCTCAAGAAGAAATACGAGATGGTTACATACCAAAAGTTATTTCGCGTGACAGATTTTATTGGCTGCTCGGCCATTTGCATTTTGCAGACAATACATTGCAACCGAAAAGAGGAGAACCAAATTACGACAAATTGTACAAACTGGGGCCCCTTTTGTCGACTCTTTCCAGAACATACAAAGAGTGCTTTTCTCCAGGTGAATTCCAAGCTATAGATGAGAGCATGATAAAGTATAAAGGACGATCTTCCATGAAGCAATACATGCCAGCAAAGCCTACCAAACGTGGGTACAAAGTTTGGGTGAGAGCTGATGATTCAGGCTTTGTCTGTGAATTCCAAATATATACTGGTAAGATTGGTGACTTGCCAGAAAAAGATTTGGGAGGCCGAGTAGTGAAAGACTTGACAAGAGATTTAGAACTTCAAAATTATAGATTTTTTTTGACAACTATTTTTCAAGTGTTCCGTTGCTCAGCTACTTGAAACAAAAAGGAATATATGGTTGTGGCACTTTGAGAAAAGGCAAAAAATATTTGCCAAATGACTTTATAGATGATAAAAAACTAGAGCGAGGCCAATATGACTGGAGAATGACAAATGATATGTTGGTATGTCTAAAATGGAAGGACAAAAACCCCGTTTATTTCTTGTCCAATTACCATAACCCACAGTCACAATCAATAGAAAGAATAAAGATGGAACTATGTCAGAAGTAAATTGTCCGTCTTTGGTTGTTGATTACAATAAACATATGGGTGCCGTCGATAAGGCGGACATGCTAAAAAAAATGCTATGCTATAGACAGAAAAAGCAAGAAGTGGTACCACAGGATACTTTGGCACTTTGTTGATACTACGGTAGTCAACGCATACATTTTGTTTCAAAAACGCAGCAGTGGTTCGACTCTCGATCTGAAGCAGTTTAGGGTAAATGTCTCTTCAGGACTAATTGCATCGGGATGCCTTATCAAGAAAAAAGGTCGAAAATCATTAGAAACCGTAAATCATTATAAAAAAGTGTTCCCATTGAAAAAAGGATAGAGAAATCTGCTCACATGCCTTTATATGGAACTTCCAGACGATGCGCCCTCTGCAGCACAAAAAAGGAAGCTCATAGGAGTATGTGGCGTTGCACGGTTTGTGATGTAAGGTTATGCCTCAGTGACAAGAGAAATTGTTTTTTTGCATATCATAGTGCCGATTAGCTTTATGATGTGAAACTATAATGTTTTGTTTTTAGTAAATGTCTTTGTTTGGTGGTCCTACTGGTTTATTTGGGTAACCACCACTTTGTCAAAAAAATACGTGTAATAAAAAAATTTCAAAAATCGTTACATGTTTATTTACATCTTTTCAGTTTGAAATTAGGTTTATGAAGTGAAAATCCTAAAATTATTTAATTCCGGACTCAAAGGGTTAAGCATAACAAAAGAAACAAATAAACATCAAAAAGTTTTTAAAAATGAAGGAGAGTTAACTTTTTTAAAATAGAATAGTCTGTGTATTTTTATTTAGAATAAAGGGTCTGTCTATCCATCCTCTTTTTAAAAATATATAGTTTGCTGGCATTTTGTTCAGCCGTTTTGAAAATATTTAAGTTTTTAAGTAAAAATTCAATCGATACTAAAAATCTGCATTGCCTTAAAAAACAAACGATTTGATTTTTTAAAGGTTTTTTAACTCAATATCTCAATGAAAAATATGGTTTTTGGATAGGAAGGTGGTCGCCCAATAGTCCCGATTTGAACCCTCTGGATCTATTTTTATTGAGTTACTTGAACCATAAAATTTATTGTGAAAAACCTGACAATATAAACATCCTAAGACAAAAAATTGAAAATAAAATTATGCTACTTAATAAGGACCGGTCCGATTTTGTTTCCAACGCGATTAATCGAAAGTTAAGAAAAAGATTTTCAAGTGCAGAAAAAATGGTGGAAACTACGTTGAAAATGTGTATATATATATATGGGTTATATATATATATATATATATATATATTTTATCAAGATATATAATATTATATATAATATATATTTTATATATATAAAATATTATAATATTTTCTAAACGTTTAAACAAAATTCGCACTCCCATGGCGTAATTGTCCAGTTCATGAAATGGATATACGATTTTTTTACTTGGTGAAACGAGACGGTATTACAGCATCTGGACCGAAACTATTTAAAAAAGTAAAAACTTTAAAACAATTATAAATAATTTTATTTTTATTAAGTGATACTATAATATACAAAAAAATAATATTTCTGCAAACAATAATAATTAATGAATAGATTATTTTCCAATAATATTGTTAAGCTATGAACAATATTTGGCCAAAAAGTAACTTTTTGCGGGCCAGACCGGAAAAAGTTACTTGCTGGCCAAAAAATTCTCCAGAAAATGGGTATTTTCCGGAAAAATTTTTGTTAATGATTTTTTTAAAGTCTGAAATAATTATAGCTCTAGCTAGCTATAGCTAGGATGTAATTCCTTATAACTCTTATGTGGTATATGTATCTTTATATATTTATATATCTAGATATATTTATCCTTAATTGCAAATTATGTTAATAAATATTAAGTATTCCGATTTCTTGTGTTGTGTCAACTAAAATTATACCGATTTTCTATCCTAATATTTTTATTATTTATTTTACTTATTTTTTGTATACGATTGCACGGTTTAATGTTCTGTTTTAATATTTGTTGAGAACAACACAAAATAATGTAAATAAATTTAAATGTTGATCATTCCATAACTTAAATACATATTTAAATAAAATATATATTCCAGGAAGTTGTTAGGCCTAATTCAATCTGCCTTTCTAATGACGTACTGACGGCCATTATTTGGCCCAATAGGATTGATAACTGTCTACCTGTGATAGTCCTTACTTGCAAACTAATTATCTTTCTAAATGTGCAATTGCGTAGTTCTTATTATTGTTACAGTGTTATAGTGTTACAAATGGCTTGTTCAACAACACGTGCACACCTCGGTCATTTAACATTAAACGAAAAGCGTATTGTTAAAACAGTATTCGATTTTATCACAAATAAGCAAAACTGTGATTTAAGTGTGGATGATAGAGTTGAAAAGTGTGCTTTAATGACCGGAGTTGGAAAAGCGACAATTTACAGAATTCTAAAAAAAGAGGGAGGAATCAGGTCACTAAAAAAGCGACCAAGCAAAAGAGAACTTTAGATAACAGATGACACAAAGCAAGCAATTAGACGTATTGTACATTTTTTCTTTATGAAAAAAATCCCGACTGTGGATAGTATTTTTCGAGCTGTCGTAAATCATCCAGAAGTGCCAGAAATAAGTAGGGTAAAACTATAATACGTACTTTATAAATTTGGAACTTTAGGGGGGAAGACAGAACTCCTTACACGGTTCGTTGGTCGCCAAAAATGGTTTAATCAGTGGCTTTTTTTAAACAGAGCACGATAGGTGGGTATCTTTTTTCTTTTTTTTTTTTAACAAAACAAACAGGAATAATGATCAGGCAAATAAATATATCTTATCCCTTTTTTCCATTATACCAAGTTTTTAATAAAAGCTACAAAATAAACGCTTTCATACATAATTATAATCCATTTTATTATTGCGATACTATATACTAAAAGATGAAATTAAACAGCGGTAAATTATTGGCCGTGCATTTAGGCATACCACTGCCGTAAATAATCTTGAGCTCAATTTATTACTGGTCAGTTCTGAAATGTTAGACCATTAAGAATAGCGTAGATCAAGGATAACTTTAGTGAGTCGCGTAATAATTTACTATATACATAGTTTAATTCAAACACAATTTGAAATAGATTCTGATTTCGATAATATCGTAGGCAGGATAAATAACACGTTAACCATTTTAATTTTAAAACAAATTAATTTGTTTTAATATTGGAAAGATGAAAACTCACTGAAAAACTTTTAGGAGTTTGTAGTAGGACTGCAAAGAGATGCTTAGGCTTTATAGTTGGATCAGTTTAAGAATGAAAATTCGGTGCTCTTTAAAAAGAAAATAAAAAACATAAAAAGTGGCTAAAATAGGTTTGATTTAAACAGGCGGCCGCTTTGCTTTTTATAATGTGCCGCTTCCCGCCCGTGTCTAAAAATAATCCAAAGCAAAGGCGGCCTCCAGTTTAAATGAAACCTTTTTAGCTAGTTTTTATGTTTTTTTTTTTTAAAGAGCATATATACATACATTAAAGATATGTAAGAAATAAATAATATTTTGTTGGTCAAAAATATGGAAACTTAAGTACATTATGTATTTAAATTATTTTGTTATAAAAATTACTAATATTTTGTCGAATATTCTTTTGATTTTCTATAGCTAGGGCATTCAATCCCGGGATCTCGGTTCCCGGGATCCCGCCTAATTTTTCAGCCCCGAAATCCCGGGATTATCGTCCACTGGTCCCGGGATTTTCGGAATTAATTTTTCTTATTATATTTTTTTATATTGTACAAAAGCGTATTGACGTAACTTTGGCGTCTGAACTCTTTTTAACCGAATCAGAATTCAACATAATAAGAGAAATAGTCCAAATATTAGATCCTGTAAAAACAACCGTTGAGGCATTGTCTGAAAGAGATATGAATTTATTTAAAGCAGATATTGTCCTAAAATTTATTCTATCTGAGATAAAAAAATCTCCTTTAAGTACACAGTTAGAAATACAACTAAGAACAAGGATTAGGCAACGTCGGACAGTTTTATCTTCAATCCTAGGATATTTACACACGCCGACAAAAAATCAGACAGATGAACTTTTTATAGCACCCAACAAGAAGAAAATTGAACAAGAAATATCCAAAATACTAAAAAAATATGTAAACTCTACTGGTTTATCTCCAAGAGTGGAAAATGTAGATTTGCTTGAAGAAGCGAATGAAGATGAAGATGACGTGCCCCTTGCCGATTTAATTAAAAAAAAGGATGTGGAAAAAAGGTCGCTTAAAGAAAAATTGAGAGATGCTCTGGAAAAAAGTACATGTTCAAAACCTCAAGAGAAATATTATAATATGATATCACAAACTATATTCCAGGAAATGGAATTCTTTGAAAACGGTTTTCAACGAGGTTTTTATTTGCAGTTGGCATATGATATGTTAATGACGATTCCTCCTACCAGCGTCGAATCCGAAAGGACCTTTTCAATAGCTAGTATATTATGCAATAAAATAAGGTCTAGTTTAAGTGACAACACACTAGATCAATTCGTCTTCTTAAGACATTTTTTTAAAAAACAAATTTGATTTTAAACGTTTTTTTTTTCTGAAAATTTCTTTCTAAACTTTAATAATTTTGTTGTTCCTTTAAACTAGGATAAGATACGACGTTTTCATTTTGTATTAGTTTATGTTATGTGTTATGTTGTTACCTAAAATAAAGGATTTTTAATGAAAGGTGTTACTTAGCTATTAATAGGAAAAAAATATTTTCACATAATTAATTTTGGTGGAATCCCGAGATCAATCCCGGGATCCCGGGATTTAAAATTGATTATCCCGAAATCCCGGGATTGCAAATACCTTCCGGGATTGAATGCCATATATACAATACATTAATGGAACGTTTTTTTTTTATCTAACCAGTTTTTAACGAGCTGGGATTTGTTTTGGATCGAAATCTTGTTGGAACAGCCATTTTAGTGGCATTTCTTTCTCAGCATAAGGCATCAAATTATTCTCCAATATTTCTTTTCAATTTTAATAAGGGGACCGACACCTGAGCAGGAAAAACATCCCTACACCATTACGCTCCCGCCACCATTTTTTACTATGTGAGTCTGGTACTTGGAGCTGTACCGTGTACCTTTTGGCCATCGAATATAACGTCTTCCATCACTACCAAACAACTGACACTTACTTTCGTCGCTGAACAACACAGTAGTCCATTTTTGATAAGATCAGGTGAGGCGGTCTTGGGCAAATTCTAAGCGGTCCTTTCTATTTTTTTTTTTGATATCAGTGGTTTTTTCACAGCAACTCTTCCAAAAAGTCCCACCTCATTCAACCTTCTTCTTACTGTGCGCGCGAAATGTCTGTTGATGTTTTTTCAGATCTCCAATTGAAATTTTTTTCATCACATTCATTGACCTTTTGGACCACTTTTTTTCTTCCTGGCTTATGGGCCACCAAAACATTTTTTTTTAATTTTGTAATTATTTTTAAAACAGTGCCTTTTTACAGGTTTAAATTTTTACCTATTCCACCTTGCTTATATCCTACCTTGTATAACTCAACTAGGTATTTTATTTTTTAAATCAGTAGATAAATATTTAGATTTGAGCGTGGTGTCTGTATTTATTTAAACCAAATTGTACTGTTAAACTGCTTAAATAAAATATTTTGTATGCATTTTTCTTTTAAGTTTCCATACTTTTGACCACAAAATTTCTGTTCTTATTACACAAAAAATACCGAACATTTATTTGCTTTTTATTGTTTAAAATACCCTTTTTTACTAAAAAGCTGATAATTTATATTTCAAGAAGTTTTCGCATATCAATATTTTCTGTGTTATTTTAAAATGTAAAAATTTTCCATACTTTTGGCCACCACTGCATATGCATAAAATATTGTTTGTATTGTTGTATCAGTATAAAAATGAAAATTCGGTGCTCTTTGAAAAGAAAAAAAAAATTAAAAGTTAAAAGTAGCTTAAAAGGTTTGATTTAAACTGACGGCCGCTTTTGCCTTTTATATGGATTATTTTTACAGACACATGCGGGAAGCGGCACATTATAAAAAGCAAAGGCGGCCGTCAGTTAAAACCAAACCTTTTTAGCTACTTTTTATGTTTAAGAGCACCGAATTTTCATTGGGATATATATGAAGGGTCAGGGGAAAAAACAGGTAAGTCAATTTTTCGCCAAAATTTAGATATTGCTTGCATTCGGTTTAGTTGAACGTAAGTATCTTTAAAAGCTACTAAACTGGAATAAAAACAGATTAGTCAAAAGATATAGGGCATCAAAGTTTTTCAATAAGCAAACAAAAGTAGGAAAGTCAAGCGTATTGAAACATTAAGATGTGTTTTTCTCAGTTTTGTATTTTTAACAAAAAAATAACATACAGGGTGTTCAAAAATCATTACTTTCAAGTTTTATTTCAAAATATGGGATTAGCTGATTTTATAGAAAATAAACCAACCAAACTGTTATTTAAAAAACAAGAAAAACCAAGGTGTAATTTAAAACACTTTAAAGCATAAATAAAGATAATGCAATAAAAACGATATACCTTGTATAACGTTAGCTAGTCCTATATTTTTATTAAGTCGGTTAACTAAATTTGATTGTATATCAGCTCAGCAAAAAAATAGAAATTTAAAAGTCATGATTTTGGAAACACACTGTATGTTAAATTGTCACAATTTTTTATTATTTTTGTTTATTTGTCTTAATTTTGAAAAAGAAGAATTAATACGTTGCTCACGTTGTCACTTTGGTTTAAAAGACGAAAATTAAGTTTGTTTTTATCTTTATTATAGTCTACGAAAGCTTGTATGAAGCCTAAATACTAAGAACCGTGAGTGCCGGAAATTAAGACGTTTAACTTTTTCTAGTTCCGTCAACGACGTTTAAGTACCGAAACAAACATAATATGTAGATATTGTTTTTCTCGGAACCTTTTAGACAAAATAGTAGGGCCACCTTGGACGTTATACAATACAAATAACTACCATCTCTAAGCAGCCATTTAAGCCAAACTACACACAACAGCATGTGGCTTTTGCCCGATGGTCACCCATCAGCCTACTGACCTCGCCCGACGACTTCGCTGATCTAACGGAAATCGGTGTTTCAACGCGGCAAAGGCTGTTTATTATTAACTTTTTTTTATAGTGTTTACAGTTTATTTTCTTTATTATTATTTTTTGATAATCCCTAAATTATATGTTTTCTCTTTTATTTCACATTATTACGTTTTTCGTCAATTACAAAATTATCTTTGTTATCTACGTTAGCTGTAAATGTGTTCTGTCTCTAAACTAATTTAATTTCAAATATCTGCAATTAATAACGAGAAGTCAGGCGTAACCGCCGTAAACAATCTGAAACTCTGTTCATTATTATTAGGGAGTTATCGTTGGAAAATAAACAAAGATAAAATGGACTTACAGTAAAATACTTTTCTGGGTTTTTAGATCCCAGTAAGCATAATGAACTGGACATATTCAAATTGCGGCCCAAATAGGCAGGTATAAACTTTTTCCCAGTTTATACATGGTAAAATTGCAAACCAAAAATTCTTGGAATAAATTTAATTTGATTAAGCCATGACAGAATTGCGGCCTAAACTGAATAGTTTACTGTTCCTACTTTCAGTGATTTATTACGCCTGAAATATTATTGAGGACAAAAAAAGCCGCTAACCAGAACTAACCATGACCGACCAGAACTGGGGGCTTTTGAATTTATCTAAATTATCCCTATGTAGAAGTCATTAACACAATTTTAATAATATTCAATATGGTATTTATTACGGGTCATAATAATTTTATCCTGTCAAGCCAGGTAATCATTTTTTATTACCCAGAAATTTTATTGGGGCTAACACTTATTTTTGGGACGCAATTTGGCTATTGTTTTTAACTACCTGATGATATGGGACGCAATTTGACAAACACGATATGAAATAGGAAAACCATTGTAAATGCAAAATACTCTTATATTTCTTTTACGTTTTATTAACGCTTATACTCCTATCTTAAAAAAAAAACATGTTTTTGAAAAAAAGTTGTTTGTATATGTGTCTGTGGTCAATTTTGTTAATAATACATTAATACAGAGCTGTTACAAATTCTGGGAATTAATAGTTCAAGTACTAAGTATCTTTTACCGGATTTATATACCGCAAGTACAATTACGTATTTTCAATTTAAAATGTCCCCTGGACCTAAATTAATTTGATTAATTACTTGACTTTTTTAATATAATCATTTAATACTTTATGGGAATCTCAGATACTTAAAATATATTTTTTAAATGATCTATAACATTAGAAGCATTTTAATAATGATTTTAAGAAATAGAAAGTTCTTTAAACTAATAATTTAAGCTCCAAAGTAATTAAAACAATTTTTTAACTTTGTACTGAAAGCTGAAACTTAAAAATCATAACCTCAGCAAAATTAATACCTACTTAAAATTTGTGGCACCATAAAAGGATTAAAAGTATGACTAGACATTTTTATATCGCTTTATTCATGTTAAGACATAAAACAAAAGTTTCAACCTGTCCGAATAATTACAACATTTTACAATGATTTTTATAAAAAAAAAACTTGTGTTGCGCGCATCATCACTGTTTTACCTATCTTTCTTCAAGCATCTTCATATTTGTTTTATTGCGATAATCTTTTTCATAAACATCTTATGAAATAAAATGGTATGCATATATTTTTTAATCAAAATAACTAACTGCTCGTGTTATGATACTGCGACCTTTGACGCGGACTAAAACACGACCAAAGTTGCCTCTCCCTGCATCGTCCTCGCGCATCGCAATTCAAGGGTCTAGACAAGTTTACACAAGACGAGATTTAATGCACGCATCAGATTCGCAAGGAAGATTTGCGCAATATGAGTCCGCTTTAAAACACAATCTCGCACTGATGTGTGAACTTTGCCAAACTTCTTGAATATACCAGCTTGTTGCTAAAACAATTTAACTCTAATAAAATGTAATGCCCAATCTTGAAAATTTATTACACTTTTTTAGTGTTAAAAATTTGTCAAGCCTTGTCTGCTGTTAAAATATGCAGTGGTTTTATTTTAATACTAAATATCTTTCTAAAAAAGAAAAGACAAAAAAAAACGAAAAAAAACATGTCATTTTAGATACACAGGAGGAAGTTTAATTTCATATTTGACAAAAATTTTATCAATCGCCTTCTCACCTCTAGCTAACCTCACTTTATATGTCAAATGGCAACCCCCATTGTGTGACACATCATTGCACACGATTTACTAGTTTTTAAGAAGTTTAGGAACCAGTTGTCATCCTTAGTTTGAAATTAAGAGTCGTGAATTTAAAATGGTGTACTAGAGGCAAACGAACGGAAATAATTTTCCTTTATGAGAGGCATCAAGATTAAAACATGGGACATAATAAGTATGTGATAGAATTGGACCGTAAGTTTTAAGAAACTGGATCTGTATGAAACAAAAAAACTACAATGGAAAGGGTTGTAGACAAAGCTTGCCAGATTGAGATACTAGGACAGTTCGCAATAGACCCGACGTAGTCTATTCCAGAAGTCTCTAAGCTGACCAATGTTAAAACAAAAGTTTTTATAGGTCGTTGTGCTGCTAATTATATATTCTTAACGTAAAGAAATAAACAGAGCAAGTTAGAATTTGAGCATGAATCTTTAGTTCAGAATAATTTCTGGAAAATAGTTATATTTTCTAATGAGAAAACTTTTCAAACATACAATAATGGTAGAATTCGGGTATACAGGCCGTCTGGCATGCAATATGACGAGATATATATACACCCACAAAACCAACCAAAGTACGCGTTGCCCAATGAATGTTTACGGTTTGATTAACGCTAGAGAGCCGGGGGTTTGCCAAATCGTGGAAACGTCGAGATTTGAAACCGATCGAAAACATTTGGGGTAAACTGGTCAGATACATGTATAAACATTCGACCAAGAAACAGGGATAAATTAGGCAAGTTTGGTATAAAGAAACGGGCGAATTATGCTGCAGATTTATTTTAAGTATCACTAAATATTATACATTTGTGTTGCTTTAGCAAATTTTTTGTTTGGTTTTTTTTATTTTTTACTTTTTTTTTAAATACATTATCTCCAAAAAACACAAGATCACATTTCTCATCAAATCTAACGAATTTGCTACTCTAGCAAGGGAAACATAAAAAAAAATCGGAAAATAATTGACATTACTTATATTACTAAATAAAAATAAGAACCCTTAATATATATTCATTAATTTCTTTCTTTTCATGCTTGGTTACCTTGGGTTAATGCTGAGGCAAACCCATCTTATTTTTTAAAATAATAAATGTACCCGTCACAACAAATTAGTTTGCCAAATAGGACTCCGCACAAAACTAATGGAAAAAATCTGTCAAATTTGCAGAAAAATAGTTTTCAGCATTCTGATCAAAAGCCTTAATGGGCTCAAAATCCGGCTATGCATAGCTATCGAGATAGGCCTTCAAGAGTTCTGCGAAGTGAGATAACGTTTTATTTTAATACTAGATAAAAAGCATGTCTCCGCCAGGCGGGAGACAATATTAAGTAGCCTCTGTCTCCGTAAGCCGCTTTCCGTACGGCTAACGGTAAAAAAACACTTTTTTGCTCCTATTTTTGTCCCGTGGGCGAAATTCAAAAAACAGAGCCCTAAAAATAGCGCTAAAAGCGGATAGTTTGGCTTCCGTGCGTTGTTACCGTGTCCGAGTGACGAATCGCGAGCGGAAGCCAGGCTACCCGCTTTTAGCGCTATTTTCAGGGCTCTGTAAAAAATGTAAATATTATAGATACAGTTTCGGGAGGTAGGACTTCTTTTAGGAAATTTCCTTCTCTTTTCAAATCTTTTTTCAAATTTTGAATATCTTTGATAGTTTTCGAGATATTCAGAAATACCAAACCCCTACTTTTGTTTTAAAATTGTTTATAACTTTTGCAATTTTCATCGACGCTTTTTGGGACTTTTCTTTAATCTTTCTACATAATATCCCGAATCGAATGACACCTTGGTCGAAATTTTCGGAGAATATACAAAAATTTTATCCAAAAAGATACATGTTGACCAGACTATTATATTATTCGCTTGACCATGCAAGGTCACCTTAACGTCAATTCAAGGTCGATTGATTATATTTCTCAAATATTAATTCAAATGCAGTTGCATGATATTATTATTACTTGTGTTTTTTTTAAGATGTTTCTAACCATTTATTCTTAGTTTGATTTTCAAATGACCTTAAAAATATATCGAAATTACCCCCGGGTGACCTTGCATGGACAAGCGAATATCATAATCGGATTCAGTGACCCCTAAAACCAGTGAGACTTGATCAACATACTGAAAACTTCTTTCTGTAAAATTTAGGCCAATGTTAAAGAAAGTTTTTTTTACATTACTTTTGTGCGGAGACCGTATATATATATATATATATATATCGCTTGTTTGCTGCAATAGTGTCATAACTCAAAAAAGCCACTTATTTATATTTTGAAATAAGTGGATTCATCTTTAATAGCCCTATCGACTGGTATAACGACACAACTAACCCTTTAAAAATAACCGAGAGATGGCGCCGAGTGACACTATTGCGTTTTCAATTTTGCGCATGCTTCTTAGTCGCAATACTGTACTATCTCAGTTACTATACGGTTCTCGACAAGAAACTACGCTGCGCGTTGTGAAAAGAGTGTCATATTTCGTGTTGTGCCGTTCTTGTTGCCAAAGGTGAGTAATGTTTATTTAATTTTTTTTCTTTAAAAGAGTATTATTTTTATTTGTGACGATGTTGATGATAGATTCTATGATATATATAAGCTAAATATGTCCGACTTATTTCGAGATATGCCGTTCTTGCAGCAAAATTTATAATAATGCATTTGATCATTCCAAGATGAAACGGTTTTACAGATAATATTACAATTTTTTTTTTGATCATCATTACATACATTTTAAGTTATGACGTTCTTTTAGTAATCTTTTTAAAATAAATTCTATTTTTGAGTATTATTTTAATTTATGCCATTTTAACTGTTAAAATTTTATACTGTAGTTTTAGATAATTATTTCATATTGAATCAATCAGTGTTAAAATAAAATTGCTTTTTTTTCAGATGAGTTCTCGAACAAAATTAATGTTAGAACTAGCGACCAAAGATATACAGCATGAGGATGGCATTAAAGTTAAAAAAAGTAATGGCAAGTATACTGTATTATTGGGTGAACAACGTACATTTTTATTTTACTTCCAAAAATTTTATTAAAAGTCAAGTTTTAATTTTTCAATTTAATGCAAAACTGAAACTCTTAAATAATGTTGTATGAACTAAAGTGTTTTAATCTCTTTTATTCCTATAGATAATGATGAGGATGTGCACCATGCTACAGGCGAAACTAAGAATGTACCGAATATTTCAGTATCGTCCGACACCTATAATACTGAAAATCAACAATATCTTGGTTAGTAATTTTCCATTTATACTGACTTTTTTTCTAAAAAAAATATCCTTCCTAATTATGCTTGAAACTTCGCAATGAATTAAAGACTGCAATTTAACTAGACTTTGTTCAATTTATGACACAAAATAATATTAATTAGGTTGTAGTCTGGAACACTTTTCCTAGTTTTCCTCTTTTTTAGATAATACCGAAGAGTTTGAGGGTAATGAACATGCAGTAGTGCAAGATATTTTACCGGATAAATGTATTTCTTCAAGTTCATCCTCTGTTCATGCCAACTCCTCCTCGGATAGTTCTGGTTCTTCGTCCGATTCTTCCAGCTCATCATCTGAGGACTGTGAAGATTTACTATATGATAAAACTTTTCTACCAGTTAACGATCAAAATGACAGTGATAGTGAAACTGAAAATAATGCAAATGCTGATAATGAACTTCAACCTTCTATAGATTGTAATATTCCTTCGTCGAGTACTTTTAGTTCAAATAATTCAATTTCCACTGGTGATCAGGTTCCTATAATGACTTCTCCATTGAAGAAGGGTATCAAAAGAAAACGGAATGAAGAACTGTGGAAAAGAAACTTGGTAAAAATAGCAAGAAATACGGGTAAAGCATATGAAACTCACACAAGAAATAAGAAGGTCAGGAAAGAAAGAAATGTGAAACCAGGATGTACAGAAAAATGCAAGCTGAAGTGTAATACAAAGTTTAATGAAGATGAACGAAAGAGAATATTTTCGAATTTTTGGGCATTAGGTGACATTGAAAAACAAAGACAGTTTATTTCAAATAGTATGCTGATCGTACAGCCGAAATACCGCTATGTTCGTGTTGGTGGCACTAGAAATCCAAGAAAAAATAATAATGCATTTTACCTAAATAGAAATGATAATGAACGAGTACATGTTTGTAAGCTATTCTTTAAAAATACGTTAGATATTAATGATAGACCAATTCGTACAGTAGTTGCTAAACAAAGTAAAGTAGCGGATATTTTACTTGAAGAAGATCTCCGTGGAAAACATGGAAAACAAAAAAAAGTCGACGAACGCATCAGAAAAGACATAATAAATTTCATTAACTCAATTCCCAAGATCGAGAGCCACTACACGAGAGCGAATACATCTCGACATTTCATAGATGGCAGTAAGTCGATTGCGGATATTCACAAGGATTATGTGTCGGATTGCAAATCTAAGAATATTACTTTTGGGAATTATATTTTGTTTTACCGCATTTTTACCCAAGAGTTCAACATTTCGTTTTTCGTTCCGAAAAAAGATCTATCGATTTATGTAATGCTTATGAAAATACCAAAGATGAAGAGAAAGAGGAACTTAAAACTCGGTATGATAAGCATTTAAATGAAAAAAATCTATCCAGATTGGAAAAACAAAGGGACAAAGAAAGTACTAAAGGTTTAGTAGCAGTTTACGATTTGCAGGCCGTAATGCAATTACCAAAAGGAGATGTCTCCATATTTTATTATAAATCAAAACTTAATGTTTTAAACTTTACCATCTATGACTTGCGTACTAACAAATGTGACTGTTATGTCTGGGATGAGTCAAACGGACATAGAGGAGTAAATGAGCTAGGAACATGCGTGTTAAAATATTTGAACAAAGCAGTTACTACACTGGGTGACGATAAAGAGGTAATTTTTTTCTCCGACAATTGCGCAGGGCAGCAGAAGAATAAATTTATGCTAGCTTTATACCTTTATGCTGTTCGTTATCTCGATATAAAAACAATAACTCATAAATACCTCATCAAAGGGCATACACAAAATGAGGGCGATTCAGCGCACTCTCTAATTGAAAGACAGACAAAGCGTCTATTGAAAAGTGGTCCTATGTATACCCCAGAGGCATTTGTGAGCGCGATAAAGAGCAAAAAAAGGGAGATCCTTTTAAGGTAACAGAATTGTCCTATGAAGATTTTTACGACATAAAACAATTAGCTGCTGACATTGGACCTATGATTACATCGTCAATAAAACTTATGGATGTTAAGGTACTAAAAGTCACCAAAGAATGCCCGAATCACGTTTTCTATAAAACCTCCTATGATGATGCTACTTTTAAAGAAGCTCTTGTAATAAAAAAAAAGAAAACGTCCCACGTTAATTTAAAACCTGCATTTTCTTTTAAACCAGGTATTTCGGAGGGGAAAAAAAGTGATCTAATGGAATTAGTGGCAAAAAAGCATATTCCTCCTTGTTACAAATATTTTTATGAGGGATTGTAAACAAAATGATATTTTTTGTAAAATGTTTGTTGCAGTTTTGAGTCAAACTATTTGTCTTATCCTATTTTGTTACGTTTAATTCTTTTTTTTTTGAAAATTTGAATTTTGCGTTATTTGAATACCATTCTTAAATTAAGAAATTTGTATTTTTATATTTTGTTGTAATAAAAAAAGTCTTTGATTTTGTTTTCTTTTTTTCACGGTTAACCAGTTTTTACATCAAGGACGACAAACATATAGATATATTAAAATTTTAACACAAAATATACAATTTATTATCTACAATAATGTATAATTTTTTCTTAATACTCCATAAATTGTTCAGTTTACTACAAGAACGTCATAAATCAGCATTGACTTACATTTTTTGACGATAAAAAACATTGTATCTAATTTCTGTCATTAACCAAACACAATTATTGTAAAAAACTATAAGCCAACCCAAATATTGCGTCAAGATTCAATAATATTCGCATTTTAATTTTTTAGACCAATTTAAAAAGTTTAAAGTCGATTTCTGGAAAAAACGTTATTTTGAGATAGGTCATTATTGCAGCAAATGAGCGATATATATATATATATATATATATATATATATATATATATATATATATATATATATATATATATATATATATAACAGTATGTCCACGGAAAAGGTGTTGAAGAGAAAAAACTTTTTTATTTTTGATTTTATCGAAAAAGCTACTCTTGATAAAAATCGAGATAGGCCTTCAAGAGTTCTGCGAAGTGAGATAACGTTTATTTTAATACTAGATAAAAAGCATGTCTCCCGCCGGGCGAGACAATATTAAGTAACCTCTGTCTCCGTAAGCCGCTTTCCGTACGGCTAACGGTAAAAAAACACTTTTTGCTCCTATTTTTGTCCCGTGGGCGAAATTCAAAAACAGAGCCCTAAAAATAGCGCTAAAAGCGGATGGTTTTGGCTTCCGTGCGTTGTTACCGTGTCCAGTGACGAATCGCGAGCGGAAGCCAGGCTACCGCTTTAATATTTTCAAGAATATAAAAAATGTAAATATTATAGATACAGTTTCGGGAGGTAGGACTTCTTTTAGGAAATTTCCTTCTCTTTTCAAATCTTTTTTCAAATTTTGAATATCTTTGATAGTTTTCGAGATATTCAAAGCCGCAAACCTACTTTTGTTTTAAAATTGTTTATAACTTTTGCAATTTTCATCGACACTTTTTAAGGACTTTTTTAATCTTTCTACATAATATCCCGAATCGAATGACATAGTCGAAATTTTCGGAGAATATGCAAAAATTTTATCAAAAAGATACATGTTGACCAGACTATTATATTATTGACCATGCAAGGTCACCTTAACGTCAATTCAAGGTCGATTGATTATATTTCTCAAATATTAATTCAAATGCAGTTGCATGATATTATTATTACTTGTGTTTTTTTTAAAGATGTTTCTAACCATTTATTCTTAGTTTGATTTTCATTATTGTAAACATAATAATTACCCCGGGTGACCTTGCATGGACAAGCGAATATCATAATCGGATTCAGTGACCCTAAAACCAGTGAGACTTGATCAACATACTGAAAACTTCTTTCCTGTAAAATTTAGGCCAATGTTAAAGAAAGTTTTTTTTTACATTACTTTTTGTGCAGGAACTGTATATATATATATATATATATATCGCTTGTTTGCTACAATAAATTGTCATAACTCAAAAAAACACTTATTTATATTTTGAAATAAAAGTGGATTCATCTTTAATAACCCTATCGACTGGTATAACGACACAATAACCGCTAAAAATAACCGAGAGATGGCGCCGAGTGACACTATTGTGTTTTCAATTTTGCGCATGCTTCTTAGTCGCAATACTGTACTATCTCAGTTACTACGGTTCTCGACAAGAAACTACGCTGCGCGTTGTGAAAAGAGTGTCATATTTCGTGTTGTGCCGTTCTTGTTGCCAAGGTGAGTAATGTTTATTTAATTTTTTTCTTTAAAAGAGTATTATTTTTATTTGTGACGATGTTGATGATGAATTCTATGATATATATAAGCTAAATATGTCCGACTTATTTCGAAGATATGCCGTTCTTGCAGCAAAATTTATAATAATGCATTTGATCATTCCAAGATGGAAACGGTTTTACAGATAATATTACAATTTTTTTTTTTTGATCATCATTACATACATTTTAAGTTATGACGTTCTTTTAGTAATCTTTTTAAAATAAATTCTATTTTTGAGTATTATTTTAATTTATGCCATTTTAACTGTTAAAATTTTATACTGTAGTTTTAGATAATTATTTCATATTGAATCAATCAGTGTTAAAATAAAATTGCTTTTTTTTCAGATGAGTTCTCGAACAAAATTAATGTTAGAACTAGCGACCAAAGATATACAGCATGAGGATGGCATTAAAGTTAAAAAAGTAATGGCAAGTATACTGTATTATTGGGTGAACAACGTACATTTTTATTTTACTTCCAAAAATTTTATTAAAAGTCAAGTTTTAATTTTTCAATTTAATGCAAAACTGAAACTCTTAAATAATGTTGTATGAACTAAAGTGTTTTAATCTCTTTTATTCCTATAGATAATGATGAGGATGTGCACCATGCTACAGGCGAAACTAAGAATGTACCGAATATTTCAGTATCGTCCGACACCTATAATACTGAAAATCAACAATATCTTGGTTAGTAATTTTCCATTTATACTGACTTTTTTTCTAAAAAAAATATCCTTCCTAATTATGCTTGAAACTTCGCAATGAATTAAAGACTGCAATTTAACTAGACTTTGTTCAATTTATGACACAAAATAATATTAATTAGGTTGTAGTCTGGAACACTTTTCTCTAGTTTTCCTCTTTTTTTTTAGATAATACCGAAGAGTTTGAGGGTAATGAACATGCAGTAGTGCAAGATATTTTACCGGATAAATGTATTTCTTCAAGTTCATCCTCTGTTCATGCCAACTCCTCCTCGGATAGTTCTGGTTCTTCGTCCGATTCTTCCAGCTCATCATCTGAGGACTGTGAAGATTTACTATATGATAAAACTTTTGTACCAGTTAACGATCAAAATGACAGTGATAGTGAAACTGAAAATAATGCAAATGCTGATAATGAACTTCAACCTTCTATAGATTGTAATATTCCTTCGTCGAGTACTTTTAGTTCTAATAATTCAATTTCCACTGGTGATCAGGTTCCTATAATGACTTCTCCATTGAAGAAGGGTATCAAAAGAAAACGGAATGAAGAACTGTGGAAAAGAAACTTGGTAAAAATAGCAAGAAATACGGGTAAAGCATATGAAACTCACACAAGAAATAAGAAGGTCAGGAAAGAAAGAAATGTGAAACCAGGATGTACAGAAAAATGCAAGCTGAAGTGTAATACAAAGTTTAATGAAGATGAACGAAAGAGAATATTTTCGAATTTTTGGGCATTAGGTGACATTGAAAAACAAAGACAGTTTATTTCAAATAGTATGCTGATCGTACAGCCGAAATACCGCTATGTTCGTGTTGGTGGCACTAGAAATCCAAGAAAAATAATAATGCATTTTACCTAAATAGAAATGATAATGAACGAGTACATGTTTGTAAGCTATTCTTTAAAAATACGTTAGATATTAATGATAGACCAATTCGTACAGTAGTTGCTAAACAAAGTAAAGTAGCGGATATTTTACTTGAAGAAGATCTCCGTGGAAAACATGGAAAACAAAAAAAAGTCGACGAACGCATCAGAAAAGACATAATAAATTTCATTAACTCAATTCCCAAGATCGAGAGCCACTACACGAGAGCGAATACATCTCGACATTTCATAGATGGCAGTAAGTCGATTGCGGATATTCACAAGGATTATGTGTCGGATTGCAAATCTAAGAATATTACTTTTGGGAATTATATTTTGTTTTACCGCATTTTTACCCAAGAGTTCAACATTTCGTTTTTCGTTCCGAAAAAAGATCTATGCGATTTATGTAATGCTTATGAAAATACCAAAGATGAAGAGAAAGAGGAACTTAAAACTCGGTATGATAAGCATTTAAATGAAAAAAATCTATCCAGATTGGAAAAACAAAGGGACAAAGAAAGTACTAAAGGTTTAGTAGCAGTTTACGATTTGCAGGCCGTAATGCAATTACCAAAAGGAGATGTCTCCATATTTTATTATAAATCAAAACTTAATGTTTTAAACTTTACCATCTATGACTTGCGTACTAACAAATGTGACTGTTATGTCTGGGATGAGTCAAACGGACATAGAGGAGTAAATGAGCTAGGAACATGCGTGTTAAAATATTTGAACAAAGCAGTTACTACACTGGGTGACGATAAAGAGGTAATTTTTTTCTCCGACAATTGCGCAGGGCAGCAGAAGAATAAATTTATGCTAGCTTTATACCTTTATGCTGTTCGTTATCTCGATATAAAAACAATAACTCATAAATACCTCATCAAAGGGCATACACAAAATGAGGGCGATTCAGCGCACTCTCTAATTGAAAGACAGACAAAGCGTCTATTGAAAAGTGGTCCTATGTATACCCCAGAGGCATTTGTGAGCGCGATAAAAGGAGCAAAAAAAAAGGGAGATCCTTTTAAGGTAACAGAATTGTCCTATGAAGATTTTTACGACATAAAACAATTAGCTGCTGACATTGGACCTATGATTACATCGTCAATAAAACTTATGGATGTTAAGGTACTAAAAGTCACCAAAGAATGCCCGAATCACGTTTTCTATAAAACCTCCTATGATGATGCTACTTTTAAAGAAGCTCTTGTAATAAAAAAAAAGAAAACGTCCCACGTTAATTTAAAACCTGCATTTTCTTTTAAACCAGGTATTTCGGAGGGGAAAAAAAGTGATCTAATGGAATTAGTGGCAAAAAAGCATATTCCTCCTTGTTACAAATATTTTTATGAGGGATTGTAAACAAAATGATATTTTTTGTAAAATGTTTGTTGCAGTTTTGAGTCAAACTATTTGTCTTATCCTATTTTGTTACGTTTAATTCTTTTTTTTTTTGAAAATTTGAATTTTGCGTTATTTGAATACCATTCTTAAATTAAGAAATTTGTATTTTTATATTTTGTTGTAATAAAAAAAGTCTTTGATTTTGTTTTCTTTTTTTCACGGTTAACCAGTTTTTACATCAAGGACGACAAACATATAGATATATTAAAATTTTAACACAAAATATACAATTTATTATCTACAATAATGTAAAATTTTTTTCTTAATACTCCATAAATTGTTCAGTTTACTACAAGAACGTCATAAATCAGCATTGACTTACATTTTTTGACGATAAAAAACATTGTATCTAATTTCTGTCATTAACCAAACACAATTATTGTAAAAAACTATAAGCCAACCCAAATATTGCGTCAAGATTCAATAATATTCGCATTTTAATTTTTTAGACCAATTTAAAAAGTTTAAAGTCGATTTCTGGAAAAAACGTTATTTTGAGATAGGTCATTATTGCAGCAAATGAGCGATATATATATATATATATATATATATATATATATATATATATATATATATATATATATATATATATATATATATACAGTATGTCCACGGAAAAGGTGTTGAAGAGAAAAAACTTTTTTATTTTTGATTTTATCGAAAAAGCTACTCTTGATAAAAAATTTTTCTACTTTTTAGAGTAAGATTGGAATAGAAACATTTGACATATTTTATACGCGGTGTTCAGAAAATTGAAAAAACTTAAAATGGTACAAAGTAAAGTGCATTTATTTGTGAAGATATGGAAATAAGTTACTAGGAAAAGTTGTTCAAAATTAAAAGGTAGTCTCTAATACCAATTTTCAAAAAAATCGGCCTACTTTTATTTATTTGTGATTAAATTAATTTTAATACCAATTTAAATTTTTAATATTAAATTTATCAAATTTTTTGCTGTTAAGTAAGCTGACGTTTCTGCGGCTAATAAATTATAAAAGCGAAATGTCAATACATCTTGTCACTATCAACGCCTACTAGTACAACAAAGAGTTGTTAATTTGGAATTAATAACATTAAAATAATTTTTATCACAAATTAATAAAAGTAGGCCATTTTTTGAAAAATATATTAGGAACTATCTTTTACTTTTGAACAACTTTTTCTAGTAACTTATTTCCATATCTTCTCAAATAAATGCACTTGACTCTTGAACCATTTAAAGTTTTTTCAATTTTCTGAATACCGCGTATAAAATTTGTTAAATGTTTTTTCAACCTTATCAAGAAGTAGCAAAAATTTTTTTAAGAGTAGCGTTTTTTGATAAAATAAAAAATAAAGAATTTTTTACTATTCAACACCTTTTCCGTGGACGTACGGTGTCCACGGAAAAGGTGTTGAATAGGAAAAAACTCTTTATTTTTTTTTATCAAAAAAAGTTACTTGTAATAAAAATATTTGCGCTTTTAATAAGATTGGGATAGAAACATTGAACATATATTATACGCGGTGTTCAAAAATTGAAAAAACTTAAAATGTACAAGAGAAAGTGCATTTTTTGCAAAATATGGAATAAGTTACTGAAATTGTTCAAATAAAGGTAGTCTCTAATACCAATTTTCAAAAAAATCGGCCCACTTTATTTATTTGTGATTAAAATTTTATTATCAATTAACTAATTCCAAATTTTTGTACTAGTAGGCGTTGATAGTGACAACTTATTGATACTTTGTTTTTATAATTCATTAGCCGCAGTATCGTCAGCTTAAATGCTTCTAACAGCAAAAAATTTGATAATAAATTGATATTAAAAATTTAAATCAATAAATTTAATCACAAAAAAAAAGTAGGCCGATTTTTCAATATTGGTATTAGAGACATTTTTTAATTCTGACAACTTTCCTAGTATTATTTCATATTTTCTCAAATAAATATTTTTTTCTTGTACCATTTTAATTAAGTTTTTTCAATTTCTGAACCGCTATAAAATATGTTAAATTTCCATCCCCAATCTTACTTTTAGAAAATAGCAAAATTTTTTCAAGTACTTTTCGATAAAATCAAAAATAAAAAGTTTTTTCTCTTCAACACTTTTCCGTGGACATATTATATATATATATATATATATATATATATATATATATATATATATATATATATATATATATATATATATAATATATATTTGAATTTTAAAAAACAAAAAATAAAAAAAATTTTCAATTATCCTTGAATTTTTGTAAGCGTGAATTAAATCTATGCGTGTACAAGTCAATACTCTGGGACCTGAACCGATGCGCTCCTGCCTGCAGGTACTCGAAATTTGGTACTACATCAAATTCACGTAGCTGTCGTCCCACTTGACAAAAAAGTAATAATAAACTATAGCAAAACATCATTATTACACACTGACCAAATAATATCCTTTTGCAAGCAATAACTATCTATATTGACAAACTAGAAAATAAGAGGCAATCAACAATAGTAGATCAAGGCCAGCCGAGACAGAGCGGAGCGGCAGCCATGTCGAAGTCGAATATAATGGAAGAATCGATCGCCAATGGGCGTTTTGGTTTGGCTTTGGGAAATTATTTTCTCTTTGTTGACTGATAGTATGACAGACACAGCTTAGTTGTTTGGATGCTATAAAATGAGATATGAAAAATTACAACTATAAAAAGCCCATTAAACATGTATTTGCTTAGTAAAAGAAAACTCCCTATATCCTGACATTCGTGTCCATAAAAATCACCTGCTGGCAAATATTTAAACAATATTTTCATTAATTATCATTAATCTCCTTCGCCAATACAGGATAGGGTAATTGTTTAGAAGTTTAGAATCTCGGCCCCACCTATTTTTGACTACAAAAATAAAAAAGATAGAAATATTGACATGCTTTTTTTCCATCTTGTTTTATTTTACGGCGCATTTACGAATCTTTTAAATAAAATCCCAAAAATATTTTTTTTTGTGTAAATTTTTTACTTTAAAAATAATAAATGGGTATTTTCCAAGGTTTTCATCAATAACATGAAGCCATTTAAGTTAAGCAATTTCTAGTGATTTGTTTTATATTCTACGTGTAAAGACAAATAATTAAAAAAAAATTAAAAATATCAATTTTTGGATTAAAAAAAAATCGAAAAACTGACATTTATATATATTTTTTAAATTATTCCATTTTTGATGAACTCTAAAAAGAAAAATATATAACTAAAAAAAAATTGTAAATTTTGCCTCTTAAAAAAAATTATAAAAAATCGAAAAATGAATCATTTTAAAAAAGTCTTCTTTTAAATTGTTCAATTTTCAATAAACATTAAGAAAAAAATAAAAGTTTTTAGGAAAAAATATTTTCTGCAAATTTTAAGCAAAAACAAAAAAATGAAATTTCAAGACTTTTAAGCGATGGCATTTATTTTTGGATCACCCTGTATTAGCAAAGAAATTATGTTAAATAAATTTTAGAGCCCAGCGTGTTTAGAAAAAATGTATGAGTTTCAAAAGTAATAAAAAAAGATCTCTTACTTATTTTTTTACACTTTAATTTAAAACAGAATTCGAAAGGTTATATTGCCTTTCGAATTCTGTTGCGGAAAAGCTCAATTCACTAAATAAAATACATGTAAAAGCTCCCGATAAAATTTTTCAGTAATTATTTTCTGTTTTGATGGTTTATTCGTCGAAACAACAGTTTATTGAAGAGATTCCGTAAATGAGTAAATATTTTTTAACTGATATAGGAACATGCACCATTATTAAAAGCAAAAAATTAATACAAGTGTTGTGCCAAACATGGTGATTTCTCATTATTTCTTTGTCAATGCCAAAACTGTTAAGCAAGATAATGATGAATAATTACAAATATAGCGTATATTAATATTGTGAGAGATGTGAAAATGTGAAATATTACTTTGATACAAAAAAAAAACTTAACCATTTTTTTATTCCAAAACTTCGAAATCATCAAATTAGGTTCATAGATTTTTTAAATTTTCATTTATAAAAATTTTAACCCATGGTATTTTTTATATTTTTTCTTTTTTACATAATCTGTTCAACGACTCTTAATAACTTACAAGTTTTTTTTTAATATCGAGAACTTTCCTTAGTTAAATTTGACACCAAATCTAGTTTACATTGGTTACTGCGGGCTTTTTTTTTATTTTGACTATCTGCCTGTAACTCACAAGACTTGCCACAATTAGAACTTTTTTTCAACCAAATTTTACAACAAATTTGGTTAAAACGGACCACATGTTATGTCATTGATTTGCTTTTATTTTGCCAGCTTAATCAAATGTTAACATAAGCCTACTTGGACCAACTTGCGACATTCAAGACATTATTAAACATTTTTTTTTTCAAAATGAAATTTCTTTTGTGTTTTTTTCTAACATTGTTTAACCAGCACCCGTAACCCACACAACCCCTCAGAATCGAGTCCTTGGTCCAACTGATGTTTGAATCAAGCTAATTTTGTTTTGAAAATGTAAAGTCTTAATATATTTTTTTTTAAATTTCCTCCTACTTAAATTCTATAACACACGCAAATGACCTCACTCTGATATACACTAAAAGACAGATCACCTTTTTTTTAAAGCCAATATTTATTATAGCAATTAAATTATTTTAAAAAATAATAATAACGAATGCATGCATACAACTGAAATTTTATTTAATGTAATTTGCGTATTTAGTTGTGACGTCATGACGCCATCTTTTTTTAAGATAGGTCTTGGTCCTGTATCCAAACATTCGGCGTTTCTTATGAAAAATTGAGCTTAAAGTTATATTACAGCGTTTTTTGTCATTTAAGGGATTGTTTTTTTTTGTTTTAAATTATTTGTGTTGTTTATTTTAGGCTACTTGTGATTCTGATTTTTGTGACTATTTGTGATGTTCTTTCAAAGCAAACCCAAGTATGTGATCAAAAGCAATATTTCCACAAATTTAAAATCGATCGAGTTTCTGCTTAAAGGTTCATAGTAATCCATGCAAAGAAAACTCAAAATAGTGTCATTAATATAAAAAAATAAACAATATTCTTTAAAAGAAACCATGTTTGTTCAGATACCAGACCATGACCTATCACAACCTTCGAGCATATACCTACTAAAGGCAGCCTTACCATTTGACTGTGTGAACAAGCTTGCGAGAGAGAAATAAGGTAAGAGTACAACAAATAAATTTTTAAATGCATTTAGCGTCCAAGCTAATCAACTTTGTATGTGGATAACTTAAGTTAAATTATAATTTCGGCCAGAATTCCGTTAAATACGCTATTTTCGGACACCCTGTATAATATGATTCTCAGTCAAAGCAAATACTTAAGGAAAAGGAACTATTATCGAACGCAGTAAACGAGTTTTCGTGCGGAGAAAGTTATGTTACAAGCTGTATTTGAATTTGAGTGTCAACCATTAAGATGGTACTACACTCGCGGCGCGAAGCCCGGGAGTGTAGTGACCATCCGATGTCGAATTTTG
Organism: Listronotus oregonensis; assembly: GCA_019359885.1. Taxonomy (NCBI): domain Eukaryota; kingdom Metazoa; phylum Arthropoda; class Insecta; order Coleoptera; family Curculionidae; genus Listronotus; species Listronotus oregonensis. The sequence continues at coordinate 50,969 of JAHBCN010001131.1, forward strand.
GGCCCGCGACACAGGACACAATAAACACTAAAGTGAACATTGCGAGTGTAGAGACGCTATTAGAAAAGTGAACTCTGTCTAGCAAGTCAATTGTTGCTGTAATGTTCCTGTAAAACAAATTTTAGAGTAAACAAAGAACTAAAAAATTAAAAAATCTTTACTTTTTTTTTTACTGTAAAAAGATTTTTCTCATACTATTCGATAAATTCAAGGCGTCTTTTAATTGCAGTCGCTCTCAGGTGATAATAAAAATACATCTCTAGTGGTTAATTATACGTATACTTACAAACTTCTCCAATCTCTTACAACTTACCTAAAACAATAAAATAAGAAACATTAATAAAAAATAATTAAATAAATAGATGTATCAGTCACACATAGGTATATACCCAAATATTTTAACTTATTCATATGTGAAGTATATACAATTCTAAGGGGTTGGAGCCAATAATAAAAAAGACTTATGTTCTTAAAAGCCTTGCTATAGAAGGCATTGTCAAGTGGGGCGAGCCGACCATTCTCCCTTTTAGGCCAGTTCCGTAGTAGCGCTCACGATGTAGTACCACCCCTCCACTGCGCATCATGATTTTTGAAAGCTACGTAGCATTTCCGAAAAATAACCGCTGTCGGCGCGAAAAAACGGGTTTTTACTCCCGAAAACCGAAGGGAAAGTTACCCTGCCATCTATAAGTGCTGTGAAGGTGTTTTTGACGTGCCAGGGTTAATTCCCAATTCCTTTTTTCTAAACCCCACGTGGCGTCGACTGTGCGGTGAGCAGGAGTACCAACTCGTGGCGACAAAAAAGGATCTGTCAAAAGCCTCTTATACCTGCCACGTCACTGTATTTTACACTTATATGTGCATTTCAATAGCTACAATTTTTGAATAAGTCAGGGGCTTCAATATGGTTTAGAGCTGAAGAATATCGGAGTTTACCAAATATGGCTAGCTTCGTATCTTAACTGGATTTAACCAGAGTGTAACCAATGTAGAATGGGTCACTCCACCTCTTGTTAAGCTTTGATACAGGGTGAGGCCACGCCGGTGATTGCCGTGCAGCAAAGCCATACCGAATGTCGATTTAGTAGTCCCCATTCTAGCAAGCAAAGGCTTATACAAAAATTATGGAGTAATATGCTCAACTGAAGGCCTGAGTCCTAAACTTTATTTTGCACAACATAAAATTGCTCTTTTAATAACAATATGTAGTGTAAGTATACAATCTGTTTATTTTTATAATGCATAAAACAAAGACACTAATCTGAGTATTTTTAACAGTATTCTAAAAATACGAAACGATGACTTCCTCGTAATGGAACAGACGGCGACGCGCCAACCGATAATTGCCTTGCGCTCTTTAAAAAGCTATATTCAAACATAATAATGAAATATACTTATTCAACGCCATATTATTATTTTCGCTTTTAGAATACGAGGGCGGCTCCAGCAGACATTTTAAGGGCGACCATGGCTCGGGATATTTTAAAGGCTGTAATGTGTTAAGGGTACAAAAGGTCTACATATTATATTGAATGATTGTGTGACTATTACTCAATCTAGCTAGGATAAAAATTGACGTCCGTTTTATTATGCATTTGCGAAATAATTTTTTTATTGGAAAAACTTAAACCCTGCCATACACGGATAGGCGTTTTATTTTTAAAACATTTTTAACTATCTATACACTAATAAACAGTAAAATAACCGAATAAAGTTATGTAAAAACCGTGTGTGTGAAACATTTTAATGAATATTATTTTACATTTTAAGGATAAATAACAAACTCTAGTCACCGTTGTTTTTTTTGCAAACGTATCAATAACTTTATTAATATTTGTTTTCAGGTCTTTATGTATGTAAAGTAATGCTAATCCTGTAAGCCTTTCCTGGGCCTGGGTCATTGCAGTTAGGGTAGTCAGGCTTCAAGCCTTTTCATTAATAAAATGGAGAAGCATTATTGACTAGTAAAGTAACTTAAATTCTAAGAAAGAAGTGGATGAGTGGATATATCGTTAGATTCCATTTATTTAATAGTTCATGAGCACACTTTTATATTTCCTTTATTTGTTCCTATGTTATTTTCTGATAATTCACCTATATATTTTTTAACTCTTACACCTCATCAAGTTTTTTTTTGGACTTTTTCTTTCTCTTATTTTGATCTTTCTATCTGCATTATATTTCCGCATACATTTTGTTTTAAAATTATTTTTTCGTTTCCGGGCTCCCATGTATATCTGTCTGGATCTTCCACTGGATCCACCCTTGGAATACAGTATTTAATTTTTACATAATACATAAGGTCCAAAATAAAAGGACTTGCTTTAAATATCCAAAATACATAGAAACTTTTTAAAATCAAATACTGAGGTAATGAATTTTACAGTTAAAAATGCAAAGCAAGTAGATTCGTTTTATTGCTGAAGGGGAATTTATTTCTGAATTTGCAGTTAAACAGTTTATTTGTTTTTTCAAACACATTTACAAAGTTTCTTAAAACGAATTAAAAGAAAATTTTGAATATTATAAATATCCGTACATTTTAGGTTGCATAAGTTTGGTTATGTACATCGTTGTCTCTGTCCAAGGTAAAATAATGTTTAGGTTAGAAAACAGGAACTTGTCATTTTCAACATATTAGCAGAGACTTTTTTTAATATATTAGATAAAACTGATCTTTTTTCTCAATTTTTTGCAAGGAAAAAAGAAAAATTACCAATACCCAAATTTTAAAATATTGGGAAAAATCTTATTATAATCAAATTAGCTCTTAGGCTTCTTCGCCTAACTGATGAGACCCGGAAGGTCGAAAGCAGTTAGGCGAAGAAGCCTAAGAGCTAATTTGATTATGATTTTAATCTAGTTGGTTCAAGAACAAAGTTTGTTCATTTTGCCAAAGACACAAAGGCTGTGCCAGTGTCGGCATCTGCGGAGTTCTACAAATTCTGAGCGACTTTTGCTTTTGAACAAAAGGGTCAATCGCGCCACAAATTCGTGGAGATTTGCGAAATCCCAAAAGTTCTTTTGCTTTTGTCTTTGCTCAAAACATTCTGTAAAAATCTTATTTATGGCAGACAGTACAAATTCCATTACAAAAGATCCACACCAAACTTTTTAGTTGTTTCCCATAAATGGAATAAGTCCCATAAGTTCCTTAAACCACCTTTGTACGATGCACTTCCAAACAAACTTTCTTCCTCTTTTCTTCTACGTAAACTTTATGGTTGCTTTTTGAATTTTCATTCTGATCTGTTGTTGGTCACCATTTTACCTTTCACCAAGTCATTGCTGGCCCAATGCTCATTACTGTCACCTGTATTTCTTTTTCATAAAAATGACTTTTTCTCCTTTATGAATACAGTACCAGAATCCTTAACTTTAATATTAGTTTTCTTTAGCCAATCTCTATGCATGATTTGGAAAACAGCACATGGTAATACAAATATCTCTTTTATCGAACTTTCAGTTAATATTGGATTGGGACATCGAAAAATATTGTTCAGTTTAGTGGTTTAAAGACACAATAATGTTCGCTATTCCTATTGATAAGCGGTCACCTTCTGCAAAACAAGAAATTTGTTTAATCTTTTAGTTTTTTTTCAAAGATAACTGTAACTAGCATAGGCACGTTACAACCCAAGCCACAGCAACTTCTAACAAGGTTGGATTTCTTTTTCGATCCAGAGTGTGTTTTTACTTCTAATCGTTACACCCTGTATGTATCAGACCTTACTTCGAATATTGTTTTTTGTCTAACTACTTCACCTAGGGCACTCACGGATCGATTTAGCTTTAAACAAGCCTTCATAAACTGTCCCAAAATAAAAAAGACTCCATTTGATAAAAGAGAGAAACCAGTGCTATCTCGACGCGTAAAAACAAAAGTCAGACTCAATAACAAGTAAACGATCTTATTTCGGTTTAAGTCGAGCGAAAAGAATTCCCGGGGTCAGTGCCACCGATGCCGAGTAATTCCACTTAACTGTTCACGCGAGCAGGAGGCCCCAGGAAGGAATATGGAATATGTAATTGTAAATAATTAAGCAGAATATTTAGCAGTTTAGAAATATTTTAAACTCTTAGATATACCAATTAATAATTACTTAAGTTCACTGTGAATAATATTAATTTAAGATTTTAAGCTGCTTAAAATTTGCAATTGGGAATAACGTTGCAATTAGGCGAACACCTACAGTTTTAAAATAGTTAATTATGCAAAACTTGGTTTTATACATTACAAGTATTTGGTGTTATATGATTTGTTACTTGACTAATTTCTTCGCAGATATGAACGCGTGGATATCGCCCTAGGTCTTCGTGCGTATTATATCTCCGGCATCGTTGGAAACTTGGCATTAATATTAAAATTTTTGAATATAATGTTTTATTTAAAAACTGGGGACCTATGAAAAACGAAAAATGGACCGCAGTGAAGAAATGACTAAGAGTAAAATATGCAAAAACAATTTTTTTAAGATAAAAAAATAACTTTTTTTATTTATACTGTGAAAACGAGTTATCAAATGCCACCTATGGCCAATTTTATTATACTACGCCGATAAGTGTTTTCGTCAAGAATCGCTTAAAAAGTTTGAAATGTGTACACTCCGGAAACTTTTTCGTACCATGGTGCTGCATATAACACGGACAAGGACGTTTTAAGAACTGCAGGCATCCAACGCGAGCATAACATTATCACAGAACAAAAAACCTCCTACCTTGGCAATATTTTCAGTGGAGAAAAAGAAACTACAAAACCTTATTAATTTTGTACGGAATATAAAGGGACTAGTAATAGACCGAGTCGGAAATTATGGGTATTCGAGTATTGTAGTACTGGTTAAAAAAATATTAGAATTAGTACTCGAATCCAGGGACTCGCATTGATATTCAAATACTAATATATAGTATTCAAATAGGGATTCTAGGATTCAAATACGAATTAGAGTATTTAAATACAAATTCTAGTTTTCGAATACCAATTCTAGTATTCGAATAATAATAATTCCTGTAGTAAATACTAATTCTAGTATTCAAAAACTGAATTGAATTCGAATACTGTTTTGAATTAAGCGCCGGTTCTCATTCGTTGACAGATGAATAGAAACTTCGATTCTTACATTTGCGAAAAATTTATCTAACCATCTCTAATAAATGAAAATAATTTTGATTAACTATAATGATTAGATTACTTTGGTAATTTTAACTCTAATTGCGGAAATTTATAATTTAATCAAAATTAAAGAAAAACATGCGTGATAAATTAGGAACATAATATGTTTTTCTAGAAGTATTTAAGGGGGTGGACTAGCTTTTAAAATGACCGGAAAAGTAACAAATAAGGTTTTAGAAGTAGTCTCTTAATATTTAAATTAGTAACAATTTTCAACTATGGTTTAAATTAGGTATTAATATCTTACAAAAAAACATATCATTTTTATTAAAAGTGAACTGTATATTTTGTAAAATCAAAACATACATTAGTGTTTTTCGTTATTACCATTTACAAGAGAACTTGAAATTGAAAGGATCAACAGAGTAACAATATAACATTTTTCACGAAACATATTTTTTATAAGGCAATTATTAAATAAAATCCATCGTCACAAACAAAGCTCTTTTACATCTGCAAGCTATCAAGTCTAATAAAACAGAAAACTACCCGCCGCGTCGCTTAAGCCGGCCTAAGCTTTTTAACTTTTTGATAAAGGAGAAAGACAAACAAAAGAGAAATGCGCTTAATTAACCTGTTGTAGAGCCATTAGAGGTATGTCATTAGACTGCAATATACAAGGAGTATTTTGTGATGTCAAAACACAATCGCTGCATTAAAATAAAAATAACAACCGTAAAAAAGCGGTAATGGGGTTTCCCAAGTCGATTATGTTACTCAAAGTACTCTGAGTTAACACAATATCAAACCAGAAGTTCATTAAGGTCCACTAAGCTTATACAGGGTCGTTTTTATGTATGGAAACGGTCGATTATTTGCTAAAGTAAGATAGCTAGCGAAGAATGTTAAATACAAAACTTTTAGGGTTTTTAGAAATCTATTACACTGCACATAAACTAAATATACAGGATCAGTCAAAAAGCCATGGAAGAACAAAGTTTCTTTATTTTAAATGGAACTCCCTGTATATTATTCAATATTTCAATTACTTACAAGATTCTAAAAAAAAAAATGTTAAGCACACTATATACCCAATCTTAACCGTTTTCGAGATATCGAGTTTCGAATATCGTTTTTAAATAAATCTAATAACAATAATAAAAAAGACAAACTAAGTTTTAGTAAACAACAATTTGAAATCTTATTTTATAAGGGGCTCAAAGTGTCCACCGTTTACCTCCTGGCAGTAATGATTTCGTTGAACAAAATTTTGTAGCGAATCTAAAAGGATATTGTTAGTAATACCTTACTGGAAATTTCATGCATTATTCTGTGTTGCAAATCGTCGATATTTTGTGGCCTATTTTTGTACACTAAATTTTTAATATGGCCCCAAAGGAAAAAGTCAAGAGGGGTCATATCAGGAGACCTAGCAGGCCATTCAATTGCACCTCTGCGCCCAATCCATTTACCAGGAAAAGTTTCCTCTAGATATTCCCTCACCATCCGTCCAAAATGTGGTGGAGCCCCATCTTGTTGAAACCATATTTGTTCAGCCGGTAAATTGGTATTATTATGGTTCGGGAATAATCGTCTGAGCTGCGGAACAATATTCTCTTGTAAAAGTAATAAATATCGTTCAGAGTTCAAATTTTCATGTATAAAATAGGGTCCTATGACGTTTCCACCAATAATGTAACACCAAACATTGGTTTTTTGTGGTCGTTGGGTATGAACTTGTTCCATCCAAGGTGGGTTTTGGTCTGACCAATATCTACAGTTGTGTCGATTTACGTGCCAAACGTTGATTCATCAGAAAATAAAATGTGGTTGACAAAGTTGACATTTTGATTCAATTTATCCATAATGATTTTGCAAAACTGAATTATGCGATCAAAATCGTCTTCACTTAATTATTGTAACAAATGCATTTTATATAGTTTGAATTTTTCTTTTTTGGTAATTTTTTGAATGGAATATCAACTCATATTATGATTTAAAGCCCGCTGTTGTGTCGAATTTATTGGATTTTCTACCACATCTAACATGACATTTAGAGTATTTTCTTCATTAGTAACGCTTACCGGTCTTCCAATTTTTGGTCGATCTTTCACACATCCAGTTTCATGAAAACGCTGCAATGTTTTGGAAACAGTTGATTTAGTTATAGGTTCCCGATCTGGATGCAATTCATTAAAAATATTCACCACTTGGGTAAAACTCCGTGTTCTAGCGCCGTACCCTATCATCATTAAAATTTCAATGCGTTCGGTATCACTTAAACGTGCCATTTTTACGCGAAAATTGTTCACAAATTGTAAATGTAAGTTTTTTTGGCATATCTGTTTTCAAGATGACAAAACAACATGCATATTCGAAACTCGATATCTCGAAAACAGTTAAGATTGGGTATGTAGTGTGCTTAACATTTTGTTTTTCAAATCTTGTAAGTAATTGAAATATTAAATAATATACAGGGGATTCCATTTAAAATAAAGTAACTTTGTTCTTCCATGGCTTTTTGACTGATCCTGTATACTTAGTTTCTGATCCTGTATACTTAGTTTATGTGCAGTGTAATAGATTTCTAAAAACCCTAAAAATTTTGTATTTAACATTCTTCGCTAGCTCTCTTACGTTAGCAAATAATCGACCGTTTCCATACATAAAAGTGACCCTGTATTTAATGTAAGGGTGAATTAACTAAATTAGAAAATACACTAAACCCATTTAAAGTATTGGTAAGTATTTACGGCGTTATCAAAAAGTCCACTGATTTTAATTAAGCAAGCGGTTGCTTTTATTTAAAAAAACGAAGTTGCCTACTTTGCTGAAGAAATATAGACTTGGCAACACGGCAAATATTTACCACCGGATCAAGCTTATCCTAAAAATGTGGTATTATAACATGTAGTATTTTTACATTTTTCCTTTGTGACGTTTGTGAAATACAGGATGAGATTTTTGAATAAAAATGCAGAGTTGCCATATTATATAAGAAAGAACAATAGTTCGAACATTAAAATTTTTAGTAATAGCGGTGTGCTGAATTCCTTACAATAAAAATAAATTGGTCTTTGTATTTGAAGAAACGAAGCAGTTTACTTCAGTGGCGGCCGGTCTTAAGGGGCACAGGGGAACGTGCCCACCCTGTTTAAAATATTATTTAATTCTAATTGTAATATTCTTTGTAATATTTATATTCATTCGAGTTTATGTCTATTGCCATTAAGTATACTCAAAAGTCACTTCCTACACGCCACCTGCGAGGATCGAGCATTAACGCACTCAAAACTAATTTCCGGGGAACACTCGAATTGTGCTCTTTCGAGCCCATAATCGCGAAGCATCGGACATCCTCGGCGTTCGCAATTTTTAGCCGAATGATGGGCACAAATTTGCGTGTCTCCAACTCCAGCTACGAAAACTCCAGTAAAAGCGGTTTTGACTTTTGTGGTTTGCGCGCGGAAATGCATTATAATAATTTTATGAAGTTTAATTATTGGTGAAGGTTTATGTATTTCTTATAATGGAATCCGAAATAAATTCGGTTCGCTACCTCTTAGAGAACGGTCCCTTGACGTTTGAACAGAAAGTTTTAGTTAAACAAAATGGTCGATCTACTCCTGATTTAAATATAAACTATTCAAGTTCAACTAAAACTAGAACATATAATAGGGTGTTCAACAAAAATATTTACGATAAATATAAGTGGATTTGTGGTTGTCCGGTCACGAATAAATTGTTTTGTTTTGTGTGCATATTGTTTAGGAACGAAATTACAGCTGGATTCGATGCTTGACAGTGGTAAATTAAAAACTGAACTATCAGCCATTTACGACAGGGACGATATGTGCAGGATTGAAGGAGTTTTTCCCCTTTTAATGTTCTTATCCGACAATAATCTTAAAACTGTGTTTACAGAAACTTACAAACTCGCAGATATTATTTGTACAACACCAATGTCAACAAGTGAATGCGAAAGATGTTTTTCAACATTAAATCGCATAAAAACTTTTTTAAGAAATACGATGCTGCAAGACAGGCTTAATGCCCTAGCTGTTTTATCAATTGAAAAACAAAATTATACAATCTATACCTGACTTTGATAATAAAGTGACTGATTCGTTTTCTAATAAAAAGGACATAAGAATGGACTTTACATGTAAATAAGGCTTAATCACACTTTTTTCTATTATATTTTTTGTGCCCCCCCAATAATAAATCTCACGAGCCGCCACTGGTTTACTTTATCTTAAAAAGTGTACACAGTTGGCAACATTGCGTATATAATTATCAAATTGGATCTATCCTGCCGTTTGCAAAATACGATACCGTCCTGGGACATTTGCGAGACACTCTATAAGAAAAACATTTTAAATTTTATTTTCTGTACATAAAATAAGTTGCTTTGCTCTGGAGCTTTAGTTTGCTAGATCATTTTCGAACGCCTTACCAAAACATCACTAGAATTACTGTTGCCTAATTTATAACGGGGCGCAAAAGTACATTTTTGTTACAATTCTGACAATTTTTTTTCTTTGTTCGGTTGTGTAAAATATCGAGAATCTCCTTTAATTTTTAGATATAAATTCTGAATCACCTTGTGTAATTAATAATAAACGCAACATCAAAAATTAAAAAACAATACTATTATAAAAGTACTTATAATAATTACATAAAAGACACCGGTTTTTTTATCTAGGAAAAATCCACAAAGGCTAAATCTACCACTTACTACTAACGTACTGTAATTATCTTGAGTAAAATAAGAGGCAGTTTTTAAAACCATGGACTTAAAAACTTAGAGGTTTAAAGGAGCAGAAGAAAAGACCTTTATGGGAGTCCGGTTCCACAGCCTAGACACTCTAGTGATGAAGAAACAAAGAACGAAAAAAAAATGATTTAGATGGACTATACCACTATACAGAGATGCATAAGAGTGGTAGTCCGTGTTGCTCTATTGGAAGCCGCTAGAAGAATTATATTAGATAATTCCTCGGAGCAGAAGCCGTGAAAATACCTATTAAAGAGCAACATATTCCCATAGCTCATCGATGGGCAAGTAAAGAAAGCTTTTATTGTGAGAGTAGACTTAATAATAAAGAGAACAGCTCTTAAATGGAATTAAGAATGCTAAGAGTTGTAGAAGACATCATTCCGCAGACGTGTGAATAATATGACAGTAAAAGACTCTTTATTCTGCAGAACTTATAAATAAACAATGAGTATTGTAGTATTGTCTGACTTTTTGGTATTTTTGAGGCATTAAATTTATTGCAATTAGAGCAAGAGAGGCCTTTATTTTTTATGCAGTTGTTTAAACAGTTTTTGTCAGCTAAAACCTAATGAAATTATAACTCTATTAAAACTCGTAGAACAGAAAAAAATACCAACCGATTGATTAGGTCTGACCTCATAAACTTTTTGATAAAAGCAGAAAGGCATACAAAGAAGACTGCGCTTAATTAACCTGTTGTAGCGCCGTTAAACGACATCCGATTAGATCGCATTACATCAAACAGGATGCAATATATTACACCATTATGTTTTTGAATTGTTTTTTTTATCGTCCCAAATAGAGAACATAAATTAAATAATTGTGTTTATTTAAAGTAAAGGGTGTTAATTTGGATTTTAAATGATATTAATTGTAATACAATTAATACAATCTCTACCGCTGCTTATGGGCGTTTTTATTGGTCTGCTTTTCCAATCCGCAACTATAAATGTAGACCGAGATTTCCTAAAATGAAGTATTCTATTCTATTTTATTATCCAATTATGGCCTTTGCTGTGAATTTTTTTTAATTCCAGCGCCGTTTAGCCAGCACTCCCCTTCCAGTCATATGCTGCGATGTCGCAACATAATCATTCCCGGGCTTTGTCTGTAGAAAATCTGGATAATCGGGCTATGTAGCCCCCAGAAATTCCGACTTATTCTCAACGTAATGGATGAAAGGCACAATTAACGGTGATCTAACCAAGAACTGCTACTGGCTTTGCGTACAACCAGCTTGCTGTCAGTCTGACGTCTCACACTGCGCGCGCAACCAATCCTCCGCCATAGGAACATAACCTCGTGCACTACGTAAAATGTTAAAACATCAGAAACTAGGCCTCAACCGCTCACAGCGCTTAGCCCCAGAAGAAAGACCCCTATATTAATTAGCGGCGAGTTCCCCTTCGATTTTTACGAATAAAATACAGTTTTCCGCGCCACTGCGGTCAATTCCAACGAAAAAGCTAAAGCTATGCGTGTATATTACAAGAAATGTTTCGGCCTATTTTTCCCCCCTATAATACCGTTGGTCTTCTTTCACATAACGGTATGAAATTTGTTATGTAAATTTATATAAAATATAAGGTGGGTGGACCATGGAAGGCCAAGCTCTTTGCAAGGCCAATTAATAAAAAAAAATCGTAGTTGTTGCGATACGACGAAAAATTCCTTTTACTTACACTAGCAGTGATCGAATTTAAGCACACACGTGGCGGCGAATCCCTCGCTCTGCTGTTTTGTCAATGCGGCCCCTCGCATTGCAGATCGCGAAGGTCATCGTTTAATATATATATATATATATATATATATATATATATATATATATATATATATATATATATATATATATATATATATATATATATATATATATATATATATATAGTATATTATTATTTAGTTATGGATATGGTATGTAAATTAATTAGATTTTCTTAAATTAAATTAGATTGAGATTGTTGTATTATAATAACACAATATATTTTTTTTGTTCGTGGGGCGCTGATTTTTGCTCCGACTGTATAGACGCTTACCTCAGGTGAGTTCAGTATTCAACACAGCCTTACGAACCTATATAAATAAAAGACTGATAAATGTTTGACACATTTGTTTATAAAAAAAATATTTATGATAAAACTTGAATATCAAATTATGTATTAAGTCCTTATCAGGATATCTACACTATTACATTAATTAAAACCTTTGTCTTATATAATTAAAACAATATAAATAAACTTTTATTATAATATTTTTATTATTATTATTATTATTTTATAACTCGTTTCGAAGAATTTATAAAATTAAAAAAAATATGAAAAATGTATTTGATTCGATTAGTTTGTCTTTACTGAAAATTTATTTATTTATTTTTTTAACTTTTAATAAAAATTATTTGTTCATTATTATAATAAAAATTTATTTGGTCCAACAATTTATTAAATAAAAATAAATCTTTCAAAAACAATATCTATTCTAAGTCTGGACCTGTCCTTTTTCTCCTAGCGGCGAGAAATCTTATTAACCTTATTCGGTTTTAAAATGTCTATTCTAAGTTACCTGTTTGTTGTTACAAAACTGAAGTTCTTTGCTAAGTAGTAATAAAAAAAAATATTATATTTATACAAACAGGCTACGATGTCTTCTAGAAAGGTTTATTTGAACTGGACTATCAAAAACCATCAGCTGAGCACCATTGGCACTTTGAAATTTTTCTATCATCTGGTTGACGAACTTTGTTTACTTTTTTGTGTCATGGAAATCGGCACAGATTTTATGTAATTTGTCACTACCTCCAGGTAAATTGATTATATTAACTTTGAATTGATTTTTTATATACACTTTACTTAATTTTACTTTCTTTAAAACATAAAACTTTGGAAGAAAAAACTGTATCAACTTTCTAGGTTATGTCTAGCACTTAGCTATGAAACCGCTTTCTTTTGTCTTTTTCGACCCCTGGATGAGCGTGGTTACTTTAGCGGCTGAATTTGGACTAATCTCTAGTTTTCGGGGTCAATTCGTTTATATACCCCAAGAAAAATTGCCACTATTTTAGGTAACATGGCGTCTTTCCAGGCACCTAGATAGAATTTTAGCTGGACAAATAGGGCAATTTTGAATAATAATATTTTAACTTTATTACTAAGCCTTACTTTACTGTTATTATCTGGGCAGCTAAAATCTCACTTGATATTTAGAAAATTTAATGCTCTTTTTAATGGTGTATAGTTATATAAGTTTTATTTTGATCTTGTCACAATTATTTGCATGTAAACAAACTGATGTTCATCCTTTCTGACTTCTTATATTTTTCAAATAAACCTCCATTTAAATATTATAACTAATACTAAATCTAAATAAATGATAATTTTACACATCTTTTATGACTAATTATATTAATTCCACAATGAGTTTAATAAGCTCGATTTTTGTCTTTTAACGCGTCCCGCACTATACGCGAAAATTAAAGTATTTATTTTTACTTTTTCCTTAAATATATTTATATCACGAGAAAGATGGTTTCTTTCCCTATCTTTTGATATATAGTTTGTTAGGTTTTTTATTGCGGTCAGTTTAAAACTTCTTATAGCATCATTGGATGCCAAAAGCACTGTTTCACCAATTTTTAAAATTGTCCTTTTTCTTATTAAAATCCAAACACTTTTGTTATTATGCAGTCAAAACTTAGTTTAAACTTAAATCTACCTTATTCTAACTAAATCTAATCCTAATATTAAGTAATTTTCCATGAGTCGATCATTATTGGTTTTGCCTAGGGTTTTTTATGCATTAATGTTTATTCTGGTCACTATTATTACAACCCTCTGTATATTTATAACTATCTTGTTATAATATGATCATTAAATTAGCATTACATATTTATTTTATACATTTGGCCTTCCACTCACCTTTTTAGATTTATTACAGTAAAGAACAGTTTTCTCCGATATTTTTCGAAGTGAATTTCTGTGATTTTTTATTTCTTGTGTATTCAAAGTTTGCAAAATGTCTCATTCTGTTTATCATAGGTACCTTATGCCTTTTTTTTGGTTTTAATCCAATTTTTATATTTATATGACCCATTTTACCCTTGAAATTTATGTTCTTTTTATGTTTTTCCTTTTCTTTATATTTTATAATAAAAATTTTTATTTAATATTTTTCCATAAGGTTATACCATCTCAATATATATATATATATATATATATATATATATATATATATATATATATATATATATATATATATATATATATATATATATATTATAAGTTTTCTCAATATTATAACTTGTAATCATGCTTTCAATAATTTTATCTAAATGTTTTGTTAAATAACAAAACTGTTGTCATAGATAATAAGTATTTTTATTGTTTGGCCTTCTTAGGAAAATTTTGGCCTTACAAAAAACGGACCTTCAAGTAGGCCAATTTGGTCGATTTAATATTTTCAATATTTTATCATAAAATCTATTGAAGATTTATTCGTTATCAATATAATACTCTTAAAATTATTTTAAAAACATTTTCACTAATACATTCTTAGTTTTACAATAGTGCTCAAGTAACATGCGTTGAGTGATTTTTAAGTGAATTTGTTATTGTTAGCATTTAATGTTTAATATTAATGAAATGTATTTTATGTAGTTTAAGTAGAACTAGATATTTTGACTGACACAACGCTAGTTTTAAGTTAAACGACTGATTGATTATATCGGCCTTGTTTGGAGACCTGTTCCTTCTAAGGCCGTTTAAAAAAATTAGTAAAACTTAAATTTAATAAATAATGATTAACTCGGCAATAAAAAAAATATAAGCTATATTATAAAACAAAGTATTATTTAATAATTGGTTTGTTTTATTTATCCAGTAAATAAAAGAATAATATTTGTTAATTTGTTATCATGGCATTTCATGGTCCACCTACCTTAAGTATTCTTATTACCTGTAAAAAAATTGCGAAAGTTATGTCAAGCGGTTTCTGTCATATTTGATTTTGAAAATCGCCCATTTTACTACTGACCGAGTGACTGACCAACTAATAGTTTCATCAAAATTATGGGCCACTTCCGGTGGTATTCCAGAAGTTTACAATCTAATTGAAACTGAGATTCTAAGGTCATAATTGTCTAAGAATTTTAAATGTAGGCAGCATTTTATTTACTAGACAAAGATAATTGTTACATTTTACCCCAAACCAGACGCGATTTAAGGGACACTAAAATGAGTAATTTTCGTACTTAATATTCAGTCTAAAAGTAAGTTCTATACAGTAAAGCGCACCGTACTGCGAAAATAGGAGGCTCCTGGATGATTTTGGATGTACCCAATTCTAAAATACCAATAATAATTTTGTGGCTTGCATTTCAATTTCTGTCTCGTTTCCTCACGTGGCTCGTTTTTGGTTGGGACTGGTGGGGAGTACGGTGATAAATTCGGAAGAGTTATCTGCCAAGTTTAGTTGTGTACTACGTTTTTATTTTTAGTAAGAATATGCAGTGTTTAGTAGTAGCATGAGCTAGCTAGCATTAACCGTCTTAGATCGGATGTCTTATCAGCCATAAATTTAAAATTAGTTGCTTACGAGACCGCAACGTTGGCTACGCTTTTAAAAACCAAACAGTTTTTCCTAATAAAATAAAAGAATTTTCTCAAATAAATAATGGAACGTAGAAGATATTTAAAAAAAATAAATTAATGTGCCTTCATAGAATAAAAAAAGAAAAAATCTTTCAAGTTATCGAAGATGCTCAAATAAATCACCTTTCTGAGCCAAACAATAACCAAGATTGTCATAAAAACGCCTTCTGACATTTGCTAGAATGTTAAGGGTAATAATCCTAAAAGAATTCTCAATTTGTAATTGCAATTCTTGTATATTATTAGCCCTATTCTCCTGGAAACCATAAATTTGTGATTTTTCGTAACCCCAGAGAAAAAAATCGATGGGTGAGACCATGAAGAACAATGTCTCTTATAAAATTTTCATTGTTATTTTCCATTACAGTTTCACAAAATTGCATTCGTCTAAAATGATCTTCAGGGAAAATTTCATGGGTTTTTCTTACTTTGTAGGATCAGTATCCATTTTTTAAGCACTCTTTCCACTGAACCTTTGCTCAAATTAACCTGTTGTACAATTGTATTAATGAAATTGTAGGTTTTTCAATAACACTTACCACTACTATAATTTCCTTCATTTCCCTTTCGTTGTTTTCTTCTGGTGCACTATCATGTTTATGTTTTCTTCGAGTTAAACAACCAAATGTCAAAAAGTTTTTAATGACTCGGTGAATAGTGAAAATTGTAGGGTAAGCCTGATTGGAAATTAATAAATAATTCCCTAATTCCCCTATCACGATTTCTACGGTGATACCATTTAATGTTTTTAATTTTTTCTTCCAGTTCGTGAACATCCATTATTAAGAATTATTATTTTATTTAAAAAAAACTTTTTGGTTGTAAATAATCGACACCGAACAACTATAGCTGTCGAGCGTTCGATAGTAAAGAATTATTTCGCCGACGCGCGTCTTATAAATTATTGTTTGCCGAAAGTTATTGATCGATAAGCAATGCGTGCGGCGTTTTTAGGTACATCCAAAATCATCCAGGATCGTCCTATGTTCGCAGTGCTCTGCGCTTTACTGTATACGGAGCAAGGTATACTGAGAAAAATCATGAAACTCTTCTTCATTTTTTCCATTTATTAAACTCAAAAAAAATAAGAGATCCCACCAAAAACACTTATGTACAATAAGGGCCAAGTTCCTATTCTTAATTTTCGGCCTCTTAAAGTGTTGTTCTACTTTTTTGACTTGGTAAGTTATTTACTGATTTGTCTGTATTAATGAAAAAAACTGTCTGTAATAATGAAAAAAAGTACCTTAGCTAATACAGACAGATCAGTAAAAAAAACTTGCCAAGTCAAAAAAGAGTGGAACTAAATTGCGGACAGAACTTGGTTTGGATTTTTGGATAGTAACTTTGCCCTTATTTTACATAAGTATTTTTGGTGGAATATTTGTTTAATCGCAGCAACTTAAACGAATTAAATAATAATAATAATAATAGTAATATTAGATGCGGCCATTAAAACTAACATATAACTTAAGCCGCTGCCAAAAAAGGTAATTTGTGAATTTTAAAACAACCTTTCCTTAGTTTGCTCGGACTAACCAGACCTTCTAAGTCGTAAAAACAGGGGATTCTAATAAAAATGTCAGGTCCAAAACCGGAAAAGATAAAAAGCAGAACTTCAAAGATGTATTAGGGTGCGTGTCAAAAAACAAAAACCGGTGGTTGAGCTTTGGGATGTTGTACCTACTTTTTGTTTTAGGTAAAAAGGTACATAACTTGTCGAAAAGAAATGTCTTTGTATTTTTAGAAATGTTTATGTACAGTGTTTTTTTTATAATTTGGCATGCTTTTAGGTATTGTTTGAAGGAATACAAAAAAATGGTTTATACAAGAGTTTTATGATTTTTTTATAAAGATTTAAGATGACATTTTAAAAAAACAACTAATGATCCAAAAATAGAGAAAAATCGGGAAATATTTTTTACAGCCTGTGTTTTATTGAAAATATAAAATATTCCTCTTTTAAAAATGTTTAAAATCTCTATGTTTAAATAAGTATTCTGTAACAATTCGACTTTAAATTTTCATTTTATATACAATGGAGCACCCCTTCTTAGGTCTAGTAACCCGAATATTTTATATAAAAAAAAATATTTATTTGCATAAAACTCCTTGTTCGTAAAAAAGTATAAATACGATATAAATATTTGTCTGTTTTAAATAAATCATGACAACCATTTTAAATACACTTGTAAATTTATTCAAATAAATATATGTTTGGTCCATACCAAATAAAAAAAAGTTTAAATATATTTCATTTTTATTTAATTAAAATAATTTTTTCAGGGTTATTTATTTTTTTTATAAAAATAACATATATAATTTAAAAATATTGATGAATCCCGATGATCTAAATGATCCTTCGATTAGCGCTTCTACTACGTCTAAATCTGAAAATTGCTATTATGTGGGAAAATCTATCTTACGTGATTTACGTTGCTGTCTATAACAATAAACCTTATTAGAATTTTACAATCGTTTACTGAAGGTCATAGAATACCTGTAATTAATGCATAAATAGCTTTAATAAAATTATTGTCAATGAAGCCCAAACTTTGGGAGTCATTTAATTATTTTAACAGGTTTATTGCTTGACAGCAAATAAATAGATACAGGTCCTCAAATTTTATAAATTAATAAATTGCACAAATTTAGAATAAGTCAGGGTCTAGTTCAATGACCTTATTAAAAAAGTTATTTTCGGATTAAATAACGTTGCTGTGTTCTTTCTATTAACAAAAAAGTACAACAATGTATTTTTTGTTTTACGGTTTTTCGCATTGAGTTATACTATCTCAAAAGTTTAGGGTACAATTTACAGGGTGTCCGGGAAAATATGGGAAATTTCCCGGATAAGAAAGGAAGACGTGAAAATAATACTACAAGTTTTTAAACTTTTTTCGTATAGGCCTCCTCGTTGGAGATAATGGCTCCCCAAGAGCTGAAAAATCAAGTTTTTTAAACATGTTTAAGGGCCCCTTTTTATTCCCTGTATTGATAAGAATTTTGGACAACGTTTTTTATCAACTCTTAACCTAAAAATTAACTACTATTTATTAATATCGCTAATCCTAACCGTTTTCGAAAAAACCTTACTTTATTATATAAGGTATTTGGCGTATTTCGATAAAAGATACATCTTTGTTTCTGTCAAATGTTTCACATTTAATAAACCTTATGATAAAATCCATGTTGAACTCTCTTACTTAACTAAAAGCTTAATTTTTTATTGAAAGTATTATCGTGCTGACAGGAGATTTTTTTCATATTCAACCCGATAGAACTTAGGGGACGGACACAGTAAATAAAGTGACGTTTTTTCGAAAACGGTTAAGATAAGCGACATGAAGAGTACTTAATTTTCAGTCAATAGTTAAAGATTTTTAAAAAACGTTGTCCAAAGTTCTTATTATTACAGAGCGTAAAAAAGGGGGTGAATGTCACAGCTCGTCCGCCTCTGCAGTTGTGAATAATTGATTATGTGCAGCATGTTTTGTTGTTTCCACATTTTACAACTAAGCAAAAAGTTATTTGATACAATTTTAAATCCTTTTTTACCAGAATGATTTAATGGTATTTGACACGTTTGACACAAAACACGAAAAAAAAAGGTTTGTTGTTGATCCACGAATTATAACCTGTCACCTCTGGTGACGTTACGCGCATATGCTCAATTGACAACACTTGCTCTGCTAGTAATTTGAGATTTGCCACATTTTCCCGGACACCCTACATAAGAGTATAAAATCTTCTCATTTCAAGAAAGTAAAATTTAAAAAATAATAATGATATTCATTTCGGCACTTTTCTTAATGATATAAAACGAATTTTTAAGTACATAACTAAAGACTAACAAAATTATAATATTGTCTCGAATATTGTGTTAAAGTTATAAAGGAATCTGCAATCTGCAATTATTTAAACAAATATTATTTGACTTTAAAATATAGCTAAATTAATATTCAGGAGTCAATCAAGGAGGCGGCCTCGAATTTGGCACTGTATACCTGCTACCTGACCTCTTGAACACAAATTGCGCACAGTACCTAAAAGGCATTTTCTAGTTTTGTACACTCGCGTTTTGTACACTTCAGAAATTTACCTGAAATATACTCGTTTCGTACACTGAATTATTTAATCAATGTTATGCTTCTCGTTTCATACATAGACCATTGTGACGACCCAAATAACTTACCAACTAAATACCAACTTGAAAATTATTAAAATCTTAATAGTAACTTCTACGTAGGGATAATTTAGACAAATTCAAAAGCTCTTAGTCCTACACGGTCATGGTTGGTTCTGGTTAGTTAAAGCGGCTTTTTATTTTTCCCAATTATATTTCAGACGTAATAAATCACTAACAATAGTAACATCAGAGGCAGGAACCTACCTCAGTTTTTGGTGTACCAAACGAGATGTGGAAAACGGAATAATTAATTTTGTGTACGAAATAAGAATATTTAAGGGAAATTTTTGAGGTGTACGAAAGGCGAGTGTACAAATATAAATCACCTAAAATCACTGAAATTTGTCATGAGTTACACATAGGAAGGTTCTTATACTAGTTACTTATATCAAAAATCGGTGGTGTTTTAGTTTGTAAAAAAAAAGACACTTCGGGTGACTTTTATAATAATTACTTTTAATTATCGTGTAATTATTGTAAAATAATTTATAGGAATTTGTTGTTATAGTTGTTAAAATAAATAATTTCCTTATATAGCAAATCTACCTTGTAGGATATAATATAACCACTGATATTTTTCGACCAACAGGTTAGGTAAAGGGTTTTCTCATAACAATTTAACAACTATACTAAAAATTGGACCAGTGTTCGTTTTAATATAATCCAGTTAATAAAATAAAGCCTCATTTGGATACCAATAAATTGCGCAATTTAAGCACGTCCCATCGAACTTACAGATCAACAACCAAAAACTTACCATCTCATATAACAACACAATGTCACCATTCACCAAGGCAACTACAACTCATAAATTCATGATCTGTAATAACAGCTAGAAACAACAAATTTAAAAAAATCAATTGGGCTTTTCATTTACAGACAATTATTTGGAAATGTTTATAAATAAACAGTTACGCCGATTTCCACTTTTATATTTATAATGCATAAATATAGGATAGGTCAAGGTCTAGTTCGATAGCCTAATGACTTTTAAATGTATTTTATTCAAATGCTGTTTTTGTTTTGCCTTTAAATCAACCTCACATAAAACATTTTTTTTTATTTACTTACTTTTTAAATAAAATACCAGTAAACCAAAATTAAGAAAAACTGGCGTTTATAAATTTTTATCCTAAAACTCGACAAAAACAAGTTAATTTGTTTCGAGGATTAAAGTTACTATACACAGGGCCGAATTTAACCTTAGCGCCGCCCCTAGGCACTGAATAAAATGCCGGCCTGCCACCAAAATTTTACATAAAATTATAGTTTTGATATACAATTTTTAAAGGGAAACTTTTTTATCGACATGAGAATATTGTATAGCAATGTCAAAAAAAATCGTCACACTTTTCCTGTTAAGCTTAACTGACACGGCTTCCTTAGGCGAGTGGGAGTAAGCGCACTCGATGCCGCTGTGAAAGTATTATGTTTTTTAATAACTTTTAAACGGCTGTACCGACCGATCCCAAAAAGTAATCAGCTCTTAACCTCAAAAAAAAAGTCTCGATCGCCCCCAAACCTGTCAAAATTGGTTGATTCGTTCGAGAGATATCGTTGTCGAACTTTTTTTTTATATTTGAACCACTTCATACCTTTAAAAAATTCTGGGCAAATTCAGGGGTCTTCCTTGTACATCCAGGTAGTTTTTCGTGAAAAAAGCATCGAAACCTACAAGACTTACCTCGGATCATTATATCGATATTTTTGGGTTTTTTTATATTTAAACCACATTTCAAAAATACTTCGCAAAATTCAGGCGGCTCTCTCTGGTCACTAGGAAAATCCCGTGAAATTTATTTGTAAATTTGAAATTAGCGGGAAATTGCAAGGATGGCCTGTTGGGTCAACTGTTTTACTAATTATAATTATTTTTTGCTTAAACCTTACCGATTTATGATAAATATAAAGTGTAATAAAATTTTAACTGTCTAATTTTGAAACACAGTATGTGCATAATTTTTAACCTGATTTTTTTTCAGTTATTATTATTTCTATTACTTTTTGGACTAACTCTGATGTTTTTTCTTCTTCAAAATATTTTTATTGAAGTACCTATCTTGTATTTACAAATTGAATTTTTTTATTAATTTAGGGTACATTTTTTTCATACTGTCAGTAACTGTGTTTTGAAATTGTGAAGGTGAATAATGTTTTATAAAGAAGTTTCACTTCATACGTGTGTACACTAATACACACACACACGATCCTTTTAAATAAATAAAAACTCATTTATAGCAAAAAATTTATTACATAAAAATAGGTTAGATACATTAAGAACAATTTGTTTTTAAATAAATCGTCATGAATTTAAGGGTAAATATATGCTGAGGTTATGACCATATTTTTATGATATAAGAATAGAGACACGTAGTCTCACGCCCTATATGTTAAACGCGAACTTGGCGCGAGACACTACTGTGTCTCCGGACCTGTGAATTTTGCAGGTATTAATTTATAAAATTTGAGATAGTAGAATTTTTTTGATGATAAAATTGTAACGTGTATAATAATTCTAAACATGATCTTAATACTGAAAAAAGTTATTTTATTAATCATAACATAAAGATGATTTCAACACAAATGCATTTTTAAAGCAACTTTGCCGCCCTGGGCATTAGCCCCGAGTGCCCCTGGTGTAAATCCGCCACTGAGGATGATACTTATTTATGATTATAACCCACAAATAAATATAATTAATTTTACACCTTCAATTAATTAAATGTGTAAAATATAGGTAAAAACCCAAGAATAGGTAAAGGTGCAAAAAATACGCGATTTTTAAATATCAGTTGTCAAAAGAATTGACCGTTGTAGGATTAAAACTCGTCGTCCTTCGGCGACGAGTCTTACAAAATAATCTAAGATATGAGGTCAACAGACTATTGTAAAGCCGTTTCGTTTTATCACAGCACGAGCGCTCACGAATACCGTTCTTCTTTCCGCTCTATGGTGATACCGACCAATTTTTAAACTTTGAATTTTAACGTCTTTTTAAAAAAGTAATATTTTGATAATTTTTTACTCACATTATCACAAAATAAAATAATTTCTTTATTTCCCATATAAAATATTCTAAAGTAATGGCCGACTGTTGACGTTTCCCTGCTTGAATAAGCAATGTTGCCAAATGTTCTGATATATTGTTATTATTAAAGCTTGTTTTTTCTATTTACCAGAAATGAAGTTTTTTTTATAGAAAAAACTAACCAGAACCAACAAACAACTTTCAAACTATTACCTAGTTCTGGTTAGGTTTTCCTCCTTAAATTGTAAATTTTCTTTATCATAAATGCGCCGTCGAACAAAATGAAAAAACATCTGATATCTTAATTTTTCGATTTTTTATAGCCAAAAATAGGGTGGACCCCACTTTCAGATAATTACCTTACTTAAAAATTTATTTATTTTTGTAATTTGTGTATTATTATTTAATCCATAATGCTTTAAAGCCAAATTTAAATCCTTTTTTTTGATCCGACAACGTCCAAAATCTAGCCTTTTACTTAACTTAAAAACAAAGTGTTTGTTTAACTTTTAATTTCATTTTAAAAATGTATTTTTCGGATGTTTGCCTTTTGAAATCTACTAAACAAAATGTGCTCTTTTATCTGTAATTTTTATTTTTTTTTAAATCGATGGACGCTTAACGAAAATGGACCCTAACAAGAAACACGTAACCGTGTTTTTTGTTAATTATTATTAAGAAATTATTAATTCATTTTTTTGGCATAAGTTTCTCATTCGACTTTCGCGGTACCTTATCATTAATATGGCAACAGTGCAAAACTTAACTTATAAATAATATATATGTTCATATAAAAGCACAGTCTAAGAAAATTAAAAACTATTTAAAAATCACACCAGAATGATAAAATGAAAAGATAGCTAATAAATGAAGGCAATCAAAGACTAACCTTTAAAATAATAAATGAAAAACTTTGCTCTCTATTTTAGCTTTGATGTAGTTTCATTCATCATATTACCTAACAAATATAATTTGCGTCGTATTTTAGTGCAAATGTGTCCTTTCTAGAAATTAAAGTTTAAAAACTTCTATTATAGTCAAATGTACTTTTAACTTCAACTTTTTTTTAATAGGTCTTGGTGGTGCATAATTTACATATTAGCGAATTTTTACTAATAAATCGGTAAATAAACGTAAAATTTTAAAAATAATTTGGTAATAAGTTACAAGTTTTGGACGACTACAATAAAATATCGCATGAGGTTGTATCGGACTTGCTTGCTCAGTCCACCTGTTATGCTTAGCAAGAGCCATGGCTGGTTTACACACTACTAAATATGACGATTTTCTCTTTTCAGTGCGGCCTCAGAACGACGTTCTCTTGCACCGCCCAAAGCCACAAGCAACTATCAATTTTTATTTCTTCTCCTCTAAAAGGCATATCTAAGTGCCTCAAGATGCAGCCCAACGAGGTATGTATTCTATAGCCTCATCCAGACCACGCTTTCATGATTAACAATAAGATATAATAAGCCCGTTACATCAAACATCAAAAACACATTCACGGCATTTATAGATGACGAAGTAAGCTCCAGTAGAAGTCCCGTAAGCATATTTGTTGCTGTATATTTGCGAAAAATCAACTTTTAATTTAAAGTAATTTTATTATTAAATCTACATATCCCGTTTATAAGTACAGGACATTTGTAAACAATTATACACGGCTGGCAAACCAATTTCTTGCATGCAGAGATTTTCAGTACAATAAAAGGAGATGCCAATTTAATAAGCAAAGGCTTGTGCGAAATAAAAACAGACAGAAAACGTGCTGTGGCCGATTCCCCTTCTACCGGTCCAACAAGAAGAGGGAAACACCACGGACAGGGCCGGACAGTATCAGCCGGACCCCGGAGCTTAAAGGAATGTTGTAGTTAATACAACAGTTATTAAAAGGTTATTAAATTTTTAACAGACTTAAGCCAAAAAATAAAAAACTGTTATTCTAAAAAAAATCATAAACATTCTTAAAAATTAATGAAATTAATAGTAATCCTAATAATAAAAAAATAACTCCAAAAAATAAACTCAAAACCATTCTCATTTTTATAAATGCTCAAAGACATTGCCCTGCTGAGCTTTGCAATTCCCGAGCCGCTTATCCACTCAGAATAATGCAATGTTTTTATCACTTTAACGGCCGAGTGATGATCGCGTTGTTAAATTTAGCGATGGACTTAGCAATTGTTAAAAGTTAACAACGGTTTAGAATGTTTAACAAAACGTCATTGTCAGTGTTATTCAATGATTTTAGTATGCAACCTGTCAAAATCTGACATTTTGTTAAACATTCTAAACCGTTGTTAAATTTTTAACAATTGCTAAGTCCATTGCTAAATTTAACAACGCGATCATCACTCGGCCGTAAATGATGCAAAAAATAGCTGGACGCTGGTACTGCATCCCCCTGCATGCCTCAGCCAACGATATGCGAACAAATCGCCGTCGCCCGTCGTCGTATTGGAGGTGGAACAGGAAAAATTGTTGTCGTTCTCTTTGCAATGTGGAGGCATACCATATGTATCCTACTCTATTACATTTAAATTGCCATGCAAGCTTTTGCCTTGCGAATCATGTACACTAGGCTGGAGCGAAAAAATTAAATTTTGATTTTTACTTGCGGCTAGTTTCTAAAAGTTGCGTATTAATAAGAAGGTTTATTTCCCAAAATTTTAATTTTTTTCAAAAGTAGCTTCAGGTGCCACATTAAACTTAAAATTTAAGAAAAATGCGAGTATTTAGAAAAAATGTAAATTAAACAAAATATTTTTCTTAATATAATAATTAAATATATTTCTTCAAAAACCTTATCCTAAATATAAATACTATTTAGTAACAACCACATTTGGCATGGCCGCTTCTCTACGCACACTTTTTGTTATTTATATTCGCATATATTAAAAGTATCCTATCTCGAAAAAATTCAAAATCAAATAATTTAAATTAAAGGAGGCTAAGAATAAACTTTTTGATCTCTGTTACTGTAAGTGTAACAGTTTTAGTTCTTGTATCTGCAAAGGTCCCTGTAAATGAACGAGAGCTCCGAAACGACCAAAGACATTTGCGACAAAAGGTAATTGGAGGAGTGGACTAAGTAGCAACAAAATTAATAAAGACAAAAATGGAAAGAAAATTAAAAAGCGAAAAACGCGGAGTTGGAAGTAGTTCTTCAAGTGGTCAACCACAGCTCCCCACCAAGATGGTGCAAACTGAGCTTCAAAGTATAAATTCAAGTGAAAGCGGAAGCGGTGATTCTGATAACGGCGATTCAGAGTTTGTATTAAAATAAAATTATTCCTCAGCTCAGTTAGATCTAGATCAACCTAGCACATCTCAATATGAGAATCAATTTGGATAAATTGTCTGCAGTGTTTGATCAAACTGGCGTCTCAGATCGATCGGCAGCAATGATAGCTAGTGCAGTCGTTCATGACTTGGGGATAGTAACTTAAAATGACAGATCCAAAGAAATTGATCGCAGCAAAATTAGAAGAGAACAGAAGAAAAAAAGTTGTTATTAGTGAAAAACTTTAGACGAGAAAAACTTAACGTGCAAGGTATTTACTTCGATGAACAAAAAGATAAAACCGTTCAGTACATTTCCTTGGGTTCAAAACTGCATAGAAAGGTAGCTGTAGAAAAACGTATTGCTGTAGTGAAAGAACCTTGATTCGAATATTTAGGTCATGATATTTCTGCTACTGGATCTGCAAAAGATACAAAAGAATGTTTATTAAAGTTTGTTGATGGAAGAATCAATACGTGTGGTTTAGTTGCTATAGGCTGTGACGGTACTGTGGTAATTACTGGACCTAAAAATGGCATAATAGCTCAGATGTTTTAATAGAATACTAAGTTATATGTGGCTATGGTAATGCCTTCCAGAAATCTAACCATTTTGGCGACTTTGGTTGTGAAATTATATGCACCTACCTGGTTCAATATAAAGGTAAAATCTTCTTGCTTAGATGGACCGAAGCATTTGTTGGAAATGATAAAACGATCAAAATAAATATCTGCCTCAAAAAATATTTTAAAAATTATTGACCCAGTTCTAGAAAGAAACTCGTTTTTTGCTCATCCACAGAACCTGTTACTTAGCATGTTAAATGACAATAGGACACATATTCGAGAACTAAGCCTACGGCGTATATTAGAATGCAAAAACACCAGACTTTCTGCTACCAATGCTACTGTAAGAAAATTTACGGCACCAAAGCTAAACTTTGGTGCAAACATTTACGAGGAACTTATTAACTGGGAAACATGCATAACTGAATCTCCAATTGTCGAGTCAATTTTAAAGTTAGAACTACTCGAGCTTATAAAGTCAGTTCCCAAAATGGATCTAGTAAAATTTTCATGCCACACACAGACTGTGAGAAAGGTAAAGCTAGTCACAAAAGCATCATTAGGAGTTGCAGGAACAGAAGCTAGGAATGGCTTTATAATGACAAAACTGAAATCAAGGTCTGAAATGTGTAAATTCAATACTAAAAAAAAATTAATTAAATATCATTGGATGTGGGAGGGTGAGTGGAGCTCCAGGTACGGATACCTCCTCGTGATCAGTTCTGGGTGGTTTATTATTAAACTTTTTTAAGTTGTATAATAAATTAGCGAAAGTCCGTACAAAATACCAAAAATATACTCGTTTTTTAAATATCTCAATATTTACATGCGTTGTGGCACCTGAAGATAAAGTCCAAAAGCAATGAAATTTTTAACGTTACACAACATACATGTGTAGCACTTATTTAATACTAGCCCATTTTCAATTTCCAAAAAAAATTTTTTTTTGCATTTTTTGCTCCACCCTAATGTACACTAACCAGAATAATAATTTAAGATGATGCAAAGCATACTAAGATTAAGGCTAAATGTACCGGAAACCCAGTAAGTACGTTCGCTGATATGTCAGTAACTTTCATGATAGACGTCGGAAAATGACGAAGAGCAGCCGTGTCGTTAACATTCGAACATGAGTCGCGGAAAATGAAAACCATTTTCCCGCGTCTCAGCGGTCATTTTACGAAAGAAGTGTTGTAGCTGCCAGAGCAGATTATTTTTTTTTCAAAACCAAAGGCACAAGATTCTTTTTCACAGCCATCTATTAGCTGCCAAGGAACAAACTAGCAGTAAATTTCTAAAATATGGATATAGATTTTTAATTAAGATTTTCACCAATAAATTCTCTAAATTGCAACTCTATTGCTTTTTTATGTAAATCACAAATCTCATTAATGCCCATATTTGTTCGTTTAGGTCTGTACAAATTATCCGTAATCAAGTATAACTCCCATTACCACGTATCTCTTCCAACTAAATCTCGCTATTATAACGGTGATCTGACAAAGGTCAACAAGCAACAGCTCCCTAACTGTATCGACCCAAACCGACGAAACAATACTTAGTTCTGTGCATAGTTGCGTAAAAAAGTTCATTCCTCCGTGACTTGTGTTTTTAGCGTCTTATTGCTGTAGGATAATTTTCAGTTCTGCGACACGAAACAAACGTCGCTTGTTTTCGACAAGCGCTCTGGGTGATCTCGATGAAGGAAAAGAAAGTGTTTTCGGTGGAACTTTTAAGGCAAACTAGGCTTTTACGAAATAAATAACAAAGAGAACTGGGAAATTTAATTTTTGCTGTACACATACTCAAGAAAATATGTTTTCCTATAAAATAGTGAAAATCTCAGGGCGATGTGTTGCATATTGTAGTCAGGACGTTAAAATACTTTAAGTTGGTCTAGTTTTTATTAAATTTGGGATTCATGTTATTTTCGGTTCAACCAAAAAGCCATGTTTTTTTATTTTAAGGATAAGATTTAAACTTTAAATTTTTTATAAAAATTTAATATTTCATTTTTTAAAAATTTATCACAAAATTATTACTTATTACTTACTACAGAAAATTATTCACCTATATAAAACATATCAAATACATTACTGATTAAATTGTTTATTTTAAAATTCTCAAGAATTGAAGTGCGTTACTTTAATTGTTAAAGACAAACATTGCAAAATACTTAATTAAAACACCAAAAATTTTTAACACCCTTTTAAAATAAATAACAATTTAATATTTTGCTCCAATAAACAGAAAAAGAGAATATTTTGTACCAAAAATAATTTAATACTGTATTACATTTGGCTTAAATATTTTATTATTTCATAAAAATACACGTACAGAACGATGTAAATACCATTTTGGCCAACGAAATTATGAGCCCAGATGAGGTAAATTATTTTTTTGTTTTTTACATCCTTGATTCGAAAACAAACACATCAACAATCTGTTCGTTTGAGAAAAAGCAAAAACAAAGAAAAACTCTAGACACAGTACACAGTAAAGAGTTGGCATTATATTACTGTTAACAGAATGAAACAAGAAACAATAATTTTGGTACGCCAAAATTAATTAAGAACAAATGTGCATACAACCCGGAAGAAAACATTTTTAAAATTTTAGTATCGTATGTGATGATATAGGTACTTTTTTTATTAAATAAAAGAGGTGCAAAAATTTCTTTTGTCCCTCCATTTGTTATATTTCAGTAGCCCAGTTTTCAGAGGCGAATAAAACTTATATTTCTATTACAATTTTAACAACCTTTTTTATGTTATCCTGTTTTTAATAGCCTCTAGAGTAACCTTTTTATACTTCATTTTACTAAAAATTAACAATAACATAATAATTTATAATAATATCAGTTTTATTTATACGTATATAAACGAAATTTGGATCAAACTTTTTAGGTGCCATTTAGGACATTTAGGTGGGCAATTGATAAATTAGGTGCACTCACGGTTTTAAAAATACTAAAAAAAACTGTCGGTCTGCCAGGTTTCGAAAATTTAGCAGACCCATAATCAAATATTTTTTTATTGATTAAAATAGATAAGAATTAAGTGCTAATTGAGTGTTTTTAGGAACAGAATTTTTAAATATTTCTCTAAATTAATTTAAAAATTATATTTCTTTGAGATTTCAACCGGTACAACCTCGATTATGGTGAATGCGCAAGGATTTTTTTTTTCATTTTGACAAAAAATATGTTTTTTTATCCTGTCGATCCTGGTCAAGATAGTTATGAGATTTTTTTATTGTCATATTTTGTTGGGTCCGATAAGCATTACAACCGTCTTTATTTAAGATTTTTTTGGGAAAAAACAACAGAATATGCATTGTGTGGAGGAAATAAAAGTACACAGGTAAGGAAAAATGTAAAAATTTAGAAAATGTGTAAAAAAATGAAATATATAAATTTGCAGAAGTTAACTAACCAAATAAAAAACCGCTTTAACTAACCAGAACTAACCATGACCGACCAGAACCGAGGGCTTTTAAATTTGTCTAAATTGTCCCTACGTAGAAGTTATTAACAAAATTTTAACAATTTTTACGAAGAAATATAATTTTTTAATTAATTTAGAAAAGTATTTGAAAATTCTTTTAAGTTCCTAAAAGCACTCAATCAGCACTTAATTCCTATCTATTTTTATCATTAAAGAAGAAACTTTTTGATTATTGGTCTGCTAATTTTAGAAACCTGGAAGACCCACAGTTTTTTTAGTATTTTTAAAATCGTTAGTGCACCTAATTTATCAATTGCGTACCTAAATAGCGCCTAAAAAGACCATAATTTAGATCTAAAATTCGTTACATTTTTTTGAGTTGAGTTAGCCAAGTTTATATACGTTTTATTCATAGCCAAAAAGACAATCAATTAATTACTAAGAAATAAATAGTTCTGTAAATATTTAACAGTATAGTAAACAAGTTTAAATTTTCAAATAATTGTCTTTAAAACGGCAACAGCGCGAACGTGAAATTGGTCGGATCTGTGTCACGGCACTTTCACGTCCACGATTCAATGCGAATGGTAGAAAATTTATTAATAAACACAAACGCCATCATGCAACGGCAACTAAGAAGTTTCTTGCGGGGTTTACGTCATTAATAAATACCGTAATCTGTGTCAATTGAAGTTTGTTTAGGTGTAAGGTGTATTTTAAATCATATGACAGGTGTCTCTTTAATGCTCGGTTTTGTAAGCCTATGTTAACACGTCATTGAGGTTTAATATTGAAATATATTTAAAATGATTTGTTTTAAATAGAATAGGTGGCTATTTGACCCGGGGAAACTTGACAACTACCTATATCCAAACATGCGCAAACTAGCAAATAATGTTTAGAAATAACCAAAAGGTGGAGTTAGGTTAATAGAGAAAAGTTTTTATTTTACGAGGGCTACTCTTTATATTTCGGGAATAGCAAATAATAACAAACACCTTTAAATGAAAATGGCTTTATTGTTTTTCGAAATAATCCCAATTGATGATCAATACACTTTTGCATTCGTTCAAACATTTGTCAGAGCAGTTTTTCCATTCCTCTTGAGACACCTCCAAAACATGGTTTTTGAACGCTTTGACTGCTTCTTCGGCGCTCGTACCTTTAATATTCGGAAACAAGAAGTCATTGGGTGCCAAGTCAGGACTGTCGGGAGCATGAGTCATCATTTCGATGTTTTGACTGCTCAAAAATTTATTTGTTTTACGAGATGTGTGAGAGCTCGCATTGACATGATGAAGAATGATTCGTCTTTGTGGGTTAGTTTTGCGAATTTCTCCAGACTAACGGCAAACAACTTGTTGTGTACCACTCAGAATTGACAGTTCTACGTTCTTAAGCGGAACAGTGGCCGCATGACCCATTCGGCCGAAGAAACAGCGACATTTTCTTCGATGTGCTTCTTCTACGAACAACTGTTGTTAAAATTAGCTCTTCTTGGAATATCTACACGGTCAATTGCTGTTTTTTTTTCGGCTCCTAAGCATATATCCAGGATTCGTCACCTGTCACGATTTTATACACGTCTTTTAAAGCATCACGGTTGAATTTTTTAATCGTTTCTTTACACCACTTGACGTGAAATGTTTTTTTTGAGCGATTGATAAATTATGGGGTATCCAACGAGAACAATTTTTTTACAGCTAAGTGTTCATGCAAAATTGAATGTATTGAAGTGGAACTAAGGTGCAAGGATGCCTCTAGCTCACAATATGTTACATGACGATCTTGCATTATCAGTTCACGCACTGCATCGATGTATTGTGGCACAAGAACCGATTTTGGAAGACCCACGCGGAATTCGTCGGCGACGGAACTACGACCACGATTGAATTTACCATACCACCGATATACTGTGGTTTTTAATGCTTTACCGCCATACAAAGAACTGCGTTCTTCGACACATTCTTGTTGAGATAATTCACGTCGAAGTTGTGAAAAACAATCCAACGAAAACCTTCTCCTGAAATTTCAATTTTTTTGTCAAATTGATTTTCTGGACTCGCTGTAAACCAAACAAATAGCACTTGTACATCAAAACGTTATAAGTACGCTTATGTTTTTTGGGGAAAATTTTTGAGGTGTACGAAACAAGAATAAATCGGTATCATAACCCCATTCTATTGCAGATGTGCAGTTTTAACCTGTTTAAAGAATATTTCAGCAACATTTAGGTTTTCGGAAGTGAAAACTCATATCAATGATGTCCTGGTAAGATCTTGCCAAAAATATATGCTCTGTCTCTCTCTAACACATGATTTCTTATGAAAATTGCCATTAATATGAATTTTTTGAATAAGTGCGATACACCATTGGTTTTGGGACTTGAGAAGCTCTTAAAATCCGTAATAAAAAATCCAGGGCAGTACCTAAAAAAACAAAGTTGATGATGGCAGCTAAAAAAGGAAACGTCGATAAGTAAATATAATAACACTGTCTTGTAGAACAGAAAAAGTAGCAATAAAAATGTAAAATTTATTTTGTTATATCTATTCAAAAAGAGCCATAAAAAATAAAAATGAAATCGCAAATATTCGGTTTTTTCCGAAAGTATTTCAATTTTTTAAACTTTTAAGGTGGAATTTTGATCAGCATCAAATTGCGCAACTTTGCTTCCATTTAACCGACCTCGAATCTTTTTAAGTTTCCTAGATCCTTTTTAATGATGAGGCTCGAATTTAGAACACTCTGTACAGTCAAACAAATAATTTATACTTTGCAAATCAATAACTTGTCATGTCGTTTATAAAAATATTTTTTAATATAATTTCGCAAGGAATGAATTTTAAAAAATTATATATGAATTACTTTGTTAAAAGCATCTCTACATAGGCATATTAAGTAGGTCACACTTAACGTTATTTCTCGTGTACTGAAACCCATTATTATGAAAACGACCTTTGAATTCTTTATGGTGTACCTTTATAGAAATATTAATTTTAAAATTATTAAACCGGCGTAAAATAAAATCCAAATAAAGGTATTTTCATTTATTTAATCCGTGATGCAAAAACTTTTCAACACTGAAATTGAGTCCATCGCTCTGTGCCTGAAATATAAACAGATTTAACTGATTTTACTTTCGAATTTATGTAATTACAAATAAATCGCTTTACGAGTTTACGATGTGCAAAAGGTGAAAGATAAAAGGAAAATAAATGGACATTTTAAAGCGAGTAAAAAAGCTTAATATAAGCGACCTGTTAAAAAATCGAATACAAAAAAACCTGTTTGATAAAAATAGCTTCAGTTCTGATTACGTTTGGTTGGGATTAATGACAATCTCGCTTATTTAGTGATGCGTTTAACGAAACATGGGCATGGTTTTAGCGGTTTTTGTAGAGTGACAAAACAGCCATAGTAATAATTAATAAGTATTTAGATATCACATGATGAGTAGAAATAGGTAAAACCTTAAACAAGAAAAAAACGATTAAAACAATTTTTTTACAGATTAATAAAACTGTCATTTTAACATTTTTATTAATCTCTAGAGCATATATGGTTATTATGCAACCCTCAAAAAACCGTTGAAACCATAGAAACGTAAAACAACATAAAAAGATGAGCGGATTTTTCCCTATATATCGTAAACACTTGAATATAGGGATATGATATGCTGAATAAAAAATATTTATAATTTTATGCAGAAAACAAAAATGTAACACAAAATATAGGAAGTCATTTAAAAAAAATGAACTTTGTTTTTGTACGGACTTTTTGATACACCCTGTATATAAAACGTTGTTCGCAAAATATAGAGCAGCAAAAACCAAAATATTTAAGTTTGATTGTTTCTTGGTTATGAGGTTTTCTGTATAATTCAAACAACAATATTTCTTTACGTTTCGCACCTACATGGAGGGCTTTTTCAAAATATTTTTTTAGTTTATTTTTATGATTTTAAAAATATTATCTACAAAAAAAAAGGTTTTATTTTTTGTAGGCATACAACTTAAAATAATAATACAGAGATATAGGACAATTCACATTTGTAAAAATTATGCGGTCTAAATTATTTCTCTATATTTACGTACAATAACAATTAAATACAAACAATTACATGATAACACATACATTTGAAAACTTAAAAACAATTAATTTTATTAATGTTCTCTTTTTTAAATCAAAAAGTACGTACCCTGAAGAAACATATTGTTGGCATCATTAATAACAGATAGATGCTCACTGTCGGTAGCCGGAAGGATGAGTATTTTAATTTTTGTTTTTTATAGTAAAAAAATATTTAATTTTTTTTTTAATAAATTTTCTTAAATATGTTTTTACTATAAAAAATAAAAATACTCATCCTTCCGGTTACCGACAGTGTGCAACTACCTGTTATTAATGATGCCAACAATATGTTTCTTCAGGGTACGTACTTTTTGATTTAAAAAAGAGAACAATAATAAAATTAATTTTTGTTTAATTTACAGTTTTAAATTATAGAAATATTTAGACCCATAATTTTTATGTAAATTGTCCTATATCTCTGTATTATTATTTTAAGTTGTATCTAATAATACCTTTTTTTTGTAGAAAATATTTTTAAAATCATGAAAATAAACTAAAGAAATCTTTGAAAAGCCCTCCATGTAGGTGCGAAACGTAAAGAAATATTGTTGTTTGAATTATACAGCATATATATATATATATATATATATATATATATATATATATATATATATATATATATATATATATATATATATATATATATATATATATTATATATCGATTAGAATGACATACTGTTTATGATTGTTCCAATTTTGCGCTTTAAGGTTCATTTTTTATTTATTTAACCGCAGTCATCCTGTAAAATCTATTATTAAATGATCACCAAGCCACCGTTGATTAAGTTTAATATTCAATGAATAAGCAGGCACCAAATAAAAAAAAATTGTTGGCTACTAATTTGTTTTGTACCTACTTTTGATTTTGTTTTTGTTGTCTAATAAATAAGGTATATATAAAAAATATAAGCCTGCAAAGGTTTCACAGAAAAAGATCATGTGACGAAATCAAAATACTAACCTCAACTGATTTACATATACACTGTGGTAGGTATGGATATTTTAATTTTGCAATAAAATAAAATTTTTAAAACCTACATCATGCCCAGGAAAAATGGCCGTCAGTATAGACCTACAACTTGATTATTGTTTTATAAAAATAAAACGAGTTCTCACGCAAGTTAAACTTGGTTTACAGTATTTAAATTGGTTTTTAATGTGTTTAGCGTGTTTTCTTTAACAACTTATACTTAGCTTGTGTTGTGTTTATAAATGTTTCAAGTTCTGAAATAATTATTGTACTGGGAAATTTTACCATGTATAATTCCATTTCTACCATTTTTTTTATATATATGCTTAATATATGCTGAAAAATTGGACTACTACCTTTCTCTCTCGCTTCAATGTTCTGATTGGTCGGTTTGAGGGGTATAACCAATCAGTTCGCAGAGCGGCGTATATATCTCTCCCACCGACCAATCAGCACGTTGGAGCGAGAGAGAAAAATAGTAGTCCGATTTTTCTTTCGTTCTCGCACGCTTTTGATAGCACTGCCGAGCGGCAGGCTGCCTCTAGTAAGTGAATGCTCGAACGGTTTGATATGGGCAAACTTAATAAATCAACAATTCTTTCTAAGGGGCATATCCAAATTGCGGCCAAAATAGACAGGTATAAACTTTTTCCAGTTTATGTATGGCAGAATTGCGGCTTAAACGGAAAAGTTTACTGTTCCTACTTTTAGTAATTTATCACGTCTGAAATATAATTGGAGTAAATAAAAAGCCGCTTTAACTAACCTGAATGAACCATGACCGACCAGAACTAAGGGCTTTTGAATTTGTCTAAATTATCCCTACTTTTATATTAATAAAATATTATTTTAAAATATATAAATTATAATATATAATATTTGTATTCCTTAGAAGTTACTATTAAGATTTTAATAATTTTCAATATGGTATTAAATACGGGCCGCAATAATTCCATCCTGTTTAAGTCAAACCAGGTAATTATTTATTACCTGTAAATTTTAATGAGGCTAAACCTTATTTTTGGGTTGTTATTATTTTTACCTACCTGGTTTGACAAACCGGCTTCTAACATATCGTCCACATATTTATCTTTTAAGTCAGTAAACAATTGACACGATATATTGCAATATAGCTTTGCCATCCTTTCGAGTAAACCATAGAAAGGTTCCGTTATTCAACGATTAAGGAAGTGACGCCATTCGATTTCCTTTGACCGACATGGCTACATGTAGGCATTAGTGGCATTTCGTTTCGCGTCGAGGCTTGTATTTTAACCTGATTCTTATTTTTTATTTTATTTAACCTTGAATATGATTTTAAGGTGTTTTAATATCTTTCTAACACAGAGATTTTAGAAGCTATGAAAAATATAGAATTGAATAGAACACAACACACATACCCAAATATATTAAAAAAAAACAATTGGAAAATTTGTTTACTCTAAACTTCTCTCCATGATATACACATAAAATCTTACCAAAAACAAGTAAGAAAAAAAGATTTACTTTTCGCTTTCAACACATTATTATTTCATAATTTGAATTTTAGTTTTTACCCCAGACAATAAAAAATATATTAATCCTATCTAGAAAAAAAATACAAAAAAAATAAAAGATTACATTAAATCATTCATGAATTATGGGTCATAGACAGACAGACCAACAAACTGATCGAAACAAAAAAAAATGTTTTTTCGCATTTTGTATAGTAATGCACTCCATTAAGACCTTAAAATCATACAGTAATGGACCATTTTACAGCATGGCAACCATTAGAGCATAAAAACACAATTTAACAAAAAAGAAAAACGTTTATTTTAAACAGTGCTCACCAATTAGAAGTTTTACACTTGACTCCAACTATTAAAGGCTTTCCAGCCAAAAACCGCACAAAAATCGCTCGAAAACACCCAAAAAAGCAAAGAAAATCGGACGCGAATGTGACGTTTGCGGATTAAAGTCGTTTTTTAGTTATCTTCAAAATGCCAAAAAATAGTATACGTACCTCGTCAGAAAAGTGATTTTATTTGACTCGTATGGTATTTAAATCCTCGCTCGCTTGGATTCAAAAGTACCATACTCCATACTTGTCAAGTAACATTCCACTTTTCTGTACTTGATACGTAATATACTATTTTGTAACTTAGGGATCCAAAAACGTAAAGATTTACAATTACAATACTTACCTTACAGCAAGGGAAGTAATACAGTTAATAGACCCTGAAATCAGCAGCATACAATTTTGAATCCAGTAACATATTAGGTCTGTTTGTTATTCAGAAATAGTGCACGTTTCTATAACATATTATTAAGCACTAAATTGCGCAATTTTATTATTAGTTATCCTACTATACAGGGCGTTTCTTTAAAACTACGAAAAATTTTAGACGGAATCCTTGGATGAAAATACGAAAAAAAAATTCCTTTAAACATATGTCCTAAACTTGGTTAACATAGACGCATGGAATTTGGAATAAATTGTTATGGTGTTCAAGTTTTTTTTAAAACAATAATTGTAGTCATCTGTTATCCTGGGAAAGGGTTAAAATCTGCAACCCTTAATGGCTTTTCCACTAGGCCTTTTTGAACGTGGACGTGTCGCGGGAATACAGTCGAAGACGACACACTTTACGAACAAAATGCACGAGGCAAAAAAGTTTCTAATTAAGTTAAGCCTTCATAAACCATTTCTAAATTGAAAAATTCCAACCCAGAAAAAGATACAGGTGAAGAACCATTATGGGTTGAAAACTTTAACCTTTTCTCAGGGTAGCAGATGATTACAATATTTTTGTAAAAAGCCTTGGGATTTCATGCATGTTTATCATATATTTCCAAAGTTAGAAAGTATTGGGCATTATGTTTATAGAATTTTTTTGTATTTTGATCCAAGGATTCCGTCTGTGAAATTTTTCGCAAAATTAAAGAAAACCCTGTATAGCTTAAGTATCCTTTATAGGTCCTGAGAACCCAAGTTTTAAATCCAATAAAAACTCCTTATAACAGTGAGAACTTTCGTTTAATATTGTTTTAAATCTGTATATGCACCAAATTCTTATTTATATATTTTTTTAAAATATATTCTTATTTATAATTTTTTTGTGATACCATGATTTTAATTTAAGACCTAACTTAGTATATAAAAGGTACTTCGTATCTCTGTCCGAATCATTTCACCTAAAACTCCAAGTGCCAAAATAAGTGCAGATGATTAAGTTGTACAAAAAGTTTACAAATCTAAATTTAAAAAATTCTAATACTCAAGATCAGAATTAGGGACATTAGAGACGACCTTCACCCATCTGCCAACCGGATAAAAATTATTTTTTGTCAAATATAGTATGCAAGCAAATGTATTGCGAATGGGTTGCAAATTATGGTCAAGGCTATACTTAATAATTTTTTTCAAAAATTTGTGATACTCCCTGCGTAATGTCAATTATTCTACATACATTACAGTACTTCTACAACTACATTTTTCCTCCATTTTTATAAATAAAGTCTTTGAATTTAATAAAATTACAAAAATTATTAAAAATTTAAGAAAAAATTAGTGGTGTATCAGTACTACCATGTGAAATATAAAAATAAGAATTGACTTATACAGGGAGTAACAAACTTTTCCTATTTTTTTTTAAATTAATTATAGCCTTGACCATAATTTTTTAGGCAACCCATTAGCAATACATTTGTTTACATACTATATTTGATAAAAAAAATAGTTTTTATCCGGTTAACACACAGGGCCGGATTTAACTTTTTGCCGCCCACAGGCTAATATAGTTTTGCCGCCCTAATATTTTTTGGATATCAGAACGAAAAATTCAGCATTTAAAGAATGTAAACTTCACTAGTAATTCTTATAAAAATATAATAAACAAATTTAACAAAAGTAAATCATACAGAAAATTAAATAA
This sequence comes from Listronotus oregonensis, assembly GCA_019359885.1. Lineage (NCBI taxonomy): Eukaryota > Metazoa > Arthropoda > Insecta > Coleoptera > Curculionidae > Listronotus > Listronotus oregonensis. Next base: position 90,039 of record JAHBCN010001131.1, read on the forward strand.
CAATTCTTTAAAACAAACAAATTTAATAATATTAAAAACAAAATATAAATTAAAATGGAAAACAAATAAGGCTTTTTTTGAACTATGTATTATTTAATTATAGACAAAACCCTATACTAACATTTTTCTTCGATCCTCTTTTTCTGCAAAATTATTAATTATATCATTAAAATTTACGAATACATTTTTTTTAAATTAATTGTAAATTTGCCGTCCATAAGTTTTGCATTATGCATCTATTATTCTGAATGTTTCAATACTTTCTACAATAGACATTAAACCTTGTGAATTTATTTACGTTTTGTCATGCGATGCGGAATTTATTAACAGGTAAGGAAGTCAATTGCTCACACTTTGGTCGCTTTGCGGCTAGCTACATTTGATCTCTAGGGGAAGGGCTACTGCCCCCCCCCCATGGCGACGCCCTTGACCTTTTAGGTGTCTATTAGAAATATACTGTCGATTAAAAATAAATTTTGTTAAAACATCTGTAAGACAGTATTTTCTGAACATACATCTACCAAAACTAATGCGTTTTTTACCCAGTAATTAATAATATTATTAACGGTTTGTCAAAGATATATCGTCATACATTCAACAATTTTTTAACATAAAAAACTGTGACATGGATCAAAAATTTTCATGCATCTGTTATAAGAAAAAAGGGCAGTTTTTTTTATAATTAACCAGTAACAAAGTATTACAGTCACAATAAAGCTGGTATATCTCAAAAACGATTAATATAAAAGCCCCTGCAATCAATTTCTTCTACCTTGGCGTCACGGCGCTTAACTAAATAGGGGTGTGGAGGTACTTTTTTTTTGTTAATTAACAAATACTGAACTATCGCTTTTACCAGAACTGAATAATAACTTTCCGTTTTAAGGATATCGACATTTGGAGCTTTAATTGAAATGTCATGTAAGTATATACCCTTCGGAATGTTGCGGCGTCGCGTCGCTCGCAGGTGTACGAATGATAACAAGTGCCTTGCCTTCGACCTACGCAGGTACCTATAACAAACGGGATTAAATCAAATTATCCCGAAAAACTACATGTATACACCCGAAATGAAATAGAGCCCGAATCGATCGACAAGAAATGCAGTCTGCATTCCGGTTATACCAAAACACAATATTTACGGAAAAGCAAGTTATTTATAATCCAAGTCTAAATTCAAAATAAATCTCTAGAATAAACAGTTAACGAATAGGCAGATGGTGTGAAATAAAACTTTACCCGCTTGCTTTGCTTTGAACTCATCCGAACTGCTCCAGTTATAAGTACCCTTACAATTTTGTCGCGTGTCTCTATCGCCGTAGTTAACGAAACGTGCTCAAAAAGGCACAAAAAACTAAATACTACCTGCCATAAGTTTACCATTTAACAAAACTGTAATTTTAGAGTTACTACTTGGTGTATCTGCGCAGTATAATCGGTTTCAGAATTCGTCTTCTTTACATTAATTCTTCCATATTGGCCTTGGAGAAGTCAACACTCGTTTTGGAAGCAACAAAGCTTTTTCGGGCGCGGAAAAACCAAGCTTTTAACGTTTTAGGGTGACCTCCTACGCCCCTTTTTTTCCATACGTGGATTCGTGTCAAGAATACATATTATTTTATGGAACAATTGGGGCCCCTAACAGAAACCGGTTATGCCTATCTCGTTATTTGTAGTCGATTTTAGGGAGGGTTGTACGATCGGTTCGACAGTCGGTAATAGCTTTTTTATACTCTATACTACCATCGACATGTTAGGAATAAACCTAATGAAGCAAGAGCCCGCGACGACCAGACCATTGTTATTTTATAAAACCTGATAGTTTTTCTGCGCATGCTCCGAACACAGGTAAGAACGATCAGCGACTATAAAATTTAAATAGTGGTTACTTTGTAGGGTAACATGTAACAAAGGTATATAAAATGGTACCTACCTCTAATTCGTTAAAATATAAAGCTCTTTTTTTATTTTTTCGGTATAATAATAGAAATGACGCCATCCATTGCCAGACACCTAAAGCAGTTTTAACCCCCCTGCCAGCCTCCCCTAAAATGTAAAAAATTATCATTATACTTTCGTTATAGTATAAAAGCTGAATTTTTATATATGTTACTTACTTAAGGGACTATCGGAACATGTTACCCCAGTAGCCAGACAATTTCCATGGTTTCTACACCTTGCCAGACACATTGAAAGTCTGCCGTAGGTGCGAGCGCGAGGCAATAAATTCGTAATACAAAATCGTTATACATATTTTGCTCATCAAAAATTTAGTAGCTTTTGGTGGAATAATCGCACTGACCAAACAATATATTGACACTCTTACCGTGATGCATTGTTGGAAAATATTCAAACATAAACAAATTGTGTCCATTCCTAAGTTATCGATAACTAATACTAATAGCTAAATCGACACACTGATGCCTGACAAATATTGTATTTTAGATATCGAAATACTGGAATTTCTTTTTATTGTCCCTTTACCAGTGGCAGCTCGTGCCTTAGTATATCAAGGAATTATTTTAAAAAAGAACATCGAACAATACATATTCTGGTGTTTTTTATATTATACAAAGCATTTTCTATGTTCAGTTTATTGTATAGAAATAAAAAGATGGGTGATACGACAATCTAGTTTTTTCAGCCCCTTCTAAATAAAACAATAAACACAGAAAACGAAATAAGGCGTTAAATGTGTTACAACCGCATATCGATTTATTTTTCTTGTAAACGTCTTTTTTAAGCTTCACATCTGGGATAGCAATTTTATATATACTTTTCAGCAAGAGAAAGTCAGAAAAACCCACCGTTTTAAAAATTTTGTTTGCCATTCCTTCTATTATTTAGACACGCAAAAGCAAGACAGCAACGAAAAAAACAATACCCCATGCAACGAATCAAATGGTACTGGCCCAAAACGGCAAAAAAATATATCACCCTCTCGCGTAATAAAACCCGTATGAAATAGCTCGCCGGTGGAGGAATACGACGTAGCGGCTGCAGGTTCAGACGGACGGTTAGGGCGAAAATAATTCGCGCCATATATTCCTTACACGCGACTTAGGCTGGGCGTCAGGCAATTGCCAACTGGAAATTAATAAAGTTAAAGATTAAGATTGTTATTTTGACCTTAACGACCAGCCGTCACTGTTCTTTAGATAACAACGAGTAAAACTCCGTTACAAGTAAGGAATTATAAGAAAATAGACCAAACCTGTAAAAACCAATAAAAAAATCTGGAGGAATGCGGACACGTTCCTATCACTACGAATTACTTTCAATGATTTATAGACGTGTCTGGCCGAATGAGAATTTGTTGTAGATTTTATTAATAGAAGATTGCTCCATTTACTATTTGCCTGTTACCTTCACACAAATAGAACTTTATTATTGTCACCTTTTAGGAAAAGTGGAATGTTTAATGGAATTTTATTTACGATAATAACCCATATTTTTCTTATTTTCTACTTTATAGATGATAACGTCAGGATAACGCCATGTTTATAATTTAATAATATGTCAACAAAATCTAACAGTCATATTAACTAAATCGGTATAAATTTAAAACATTTTTTAGGGGTTTAAACATACTACTATAAAATTAAATTAGTTAGGCGCGCAAGAAAATCGTATATTTTTTGTTTTAAAACAATATAGATAAATAAAGATATGTTAAATTTCAGAAACAATTAGATTTGACTTAGGGAGGCTAGAGCGAGGTAGTTGAGCATGGGGGTAAGTTGGGCAATCGAAATATCGCACAAACTATACACCGCACGCTAACACACTAACACACAGCGTTGCCATTCATAGCGGCGATTTACGAAAACAAAGCTATTGTTACGGACTTTAAATAAATCTGTTTAAGTAATAGAAATGTAAAAGGTTAGAATTATTTTATTTAGGTTAATAATTTATTTAAAATAGGTTACCTTAGTTTTTCCCTTTTTCGATGGTCATTGCGGATTATCCTGAGGACCTGGAGACATCCATTTTACACTTTTCTTACATCCTGTAGTAAAAGAATTCTTCCAGCTAATTCTAGAATCTAGACTTTTCCAGACTTTTCCATTCTTTTCCACATTACTATATAAAGCGCGAAGGAAGTCCGCACGGGCCAGTTTAGCTTTGTCTTCCGACGAGATAAGAAATTGACAGACAGTTAAAGGTTATATAGTGGTCATTATTACGTTACGTTGAAGTGCTACCATAGAAACGTTTGTAAACCTGATATCCAATAAAAAGGTTTAAAACCAGGATCCGTGTTTTTATACGGGGTGTCACGGAACACTATTTGTAGCGACTTTTTCCGAGTTAGATTTGGACATTCTATTTTTAAATTTTTAACCATGTACTAATTACAGATCTCGTATTTATATTTGTATTTAAATTATAACTTTTTGCTTTCGTTTTTATTCCATAACATAACGTCCAACCTTTTAGACTGTACCTACTGGAGCTGGTCGCCGATCTTAGACAGACCTCTATCAGCACACGGAGCAAGAGAAAAAAGGTATATCCCGGTTTTCTTTTCCTTTTACACGCCCGTTTGCCCGCCCAAGCGGCAAGGCTACCTCCAGTGGTATCACTCATATTTATTAATTAAAACAAATTATAAATTTATATTGCAATAATACTTACCCTAAAATTTTCTATTAATGACAAAATAGTAGAGTCGCGTAATCCAAATATAAGTATCTGTAAAAAAGAACAAGAAGAAGATTAGTACAAAATTTAAAAAATAAAATAATTTATTAATAGTCCTTATTGATACATTTTTTTTCTATTTATAAATAATTTTAGTATAGACAACTAAATATAAACAAAATATTGTTTTGGTTTAAAATTTTGTATTTAACGTTGTCATTCAACTAACAACACTAACGTTTGTCAAGCTGGTTGCCTAAAACCGAAATACACCCCAAAAAAAGTCAAGAAAAAATATGATTTCCAAAATTTATTAACAAAACGATTTAAAAAAAATGTATGTATTTATAACTGGGGTTTTAAATGATAATTAAAGATATCAACCCTGCTCAAAGCAATTTTATTCAATATATCATTTTTTTTATTAAAAGCCTAAATTTTTACTTTATATAAACCAATATTCATTAATAGGCTTATTTTTTAGGTAGCATCAAAAATGGCTCTTCGCTCTGCTCCGATATTTCTCTCATCTGCATGTTCTTTAATTACTTTAAATATAATTTCGGGTTTTTTAAAGAACAGAAAGAAAACACTGTTTAAAAAATAAGTTTGAAGGTAAACAAGAATTATTACATGAATTTTAACTGATTTGGTAAAAAAGTCATTGGATTAAGAAAGGACATTATTTAAAAACTAATTTAAAAAACATTATCCATATAGTTCTTTTATTAAACTAACACACTATTTGGTTGTTCGTGATATTTGCACTGATGGTTTTTAAATTGACACCCTAACGGCCGAGTGATGATCGCGTTGTTAAATTTAGCAATGGACTTAGCAATTGTTAAAAGTTAACAACGGTTTAGAATGTTTAACAAAACGTCATGGTCAGTGTTATTCAATGATTTTAGTAGGCAACCTGTCAAAATCTGACATTTTGTTAAACATTCTAAACCGTTGTTAACTTTTAACAATTGCTAAGTCCATTGCTAAATTTAACAACGCGATCATCACTCGGCCGTAAATATAATATTATAAAAGGCGGGTTTATCACCTTTTACAGAATATAACTTTTCTTTAAGCAAGCCAAAAAAATAAGTTTCAGAACACAAAAGATCTTAAAAGTTTTACGTTTAAATTCGGCAAAACAATTGCAAGAATTTTTCATCAACGTGTTTTTTATATAATAAATAAAAATTTTTCAGCGACAAACATTATTTATAGTAAAAATAAAATGTTTATGAAAAACTGTATTGTGTTTATTTAACTAACGATATATCGAAATGCAAACAGTCTTTCAATACAACGTAACAAGTGCACATCTATAAGCGATGCAACATGCAACGCGGCTTTCTGATGTTTTTGTTTGCATCGCAGGGAGCTGTACGGCTCGTACGCCATACGAAGTTTCGCGCCCGCGCCAAGGCCAACGCATTGCCAGATTTTAGAGCGAGTGGTTTATAAAATAGACGGCGAGAGAGCGACATAGAAGCGACTGGTGGGATATTGTCAAACGTCGCGTCGGTGCGAGGCAATGTTGCCAGTAACGATAGCATTAATTAATTATCATGAGGAGATTTGGGCCGAGTTTGGTTGGTTAAATGTGTATCAACCAATTTTGGAGGTAAAAATAATACACCAGTAATTATTGTACCTTGCCTAGCCTCAGTGTAATTCTAGTCTATGGTTCCTTTGTTACCTTAATGCTCCCAACCGCTGTGTTTACACGTCATTGTCGTGGTTGGGCCCAGTAGGATCTTTTGGAACATGCGCTAGAGTTGCTGGTTATCGGCAACTCCTTTGGCTAGCGTTTTGAACGGGATCCGAAGCTAAGATGAACACAAGGCTTAACTCAAGGTGTTAGCATACCGTACTGATGAGTGAATGACATCCTGTGCCTTAAACAGGGGTCTCCAACGGTGCCTCTGAGATACATGGCGACTTCTCAGAGTATCTAGCCTTACTGCGGTAATGCGGGGCTCTGCCGTGGTGGACTACTACTTCCCTAGCTCCAAACAGAAAGCGGACTGAACCGCTTTCATAGGAAAAAAGTGACAAAGGTGCGCCCACCGAAACGGGTGAATCCGTTTCGAAAGGTGCCCCTGAAGTCACCGGCGCCTGTTTCACGGGGAAGAGCTAATCCATCCCGAACAAACAGGAGCTTAGGAAGGGATCCCTGAATCCAAACAAAACCGCCTTTATAGGGAAAAGGGTTCCCTGGCTTTAAACAGAAAGCGGATAGGACCGTTTTCATAGGGTAAGGCGGGAGATGCGGCCTCAGAAAGAACATCTGGTTCCTGTAACAAGGACCTGGTAGCTACCCACGTTATAAGACCGGGAGAGGAGGGCATGACGGAACTAATCGTCTGCTCGTCATACTCTCCAGGAGACATAGGGACACAAGAACACATCAGAACACATATTGTGCTCGTGTCCGGTAGCGACACGAGTAAGAGGAGATGTAAGAACACTCTCCCAATCTGGTATCGGATTCATAAGAAGTCCTCCGATCCTATTGGGAGTAATATAAAAAGGTGTGAACCACAATAGACCGAGCGGTCGCAGTGGAGGGCGTAAAAAGTCACTCACTTTAACCTACCTACCTACCTACCTACCTTAATGCTGATGGAGTACAAAAACGTGATATAAAATATTATTTTATTAATAATTAAATACATTGGGTTGTTTAGAGAAACAAATCAAAGATATGTTATTATTTTATTTCCTTTGACTCCCGAAAATATACCAAACGGATTCCGGTGCAACCATTAAGTACAGTTTACAGAGCACAATAGACGCAGAGAAAAATCGGAAAAACTGCTAAAATTGACAATTTTATAAAAAATTCTTAACTTGGAACCTTTTAAAGTTGGTAAGCTGATCTTCGGAAAAATGATTATTTATAACATGTTTTAAAACGGGCTAAAGGCGCACGCTGTCCGATAGAGTGTTTTTTTCACGCAATAATTGCTCTAAGCAAAGCGTAGCTTTTTTAAGTCAATAATTTTCGCGACTGGCGATCATATCTGCTCTAGGACCAGATCCCGCGATAAACGCCAGCAGCTATAGCCATAGTTGCCTCAAGAAAAACGAAACAAACGAAATGTACTAAGCAGTGCTCCGCGATGATCGTCAAGTTCTGGAATCACCGTAATAAACGATTCAAGCAAAAAGTACCTTAAAATTTACCAAAATTCTGTTTTTTTTTTTGGTTTTTGTATTAATTTTACCATTACTTAATTGTTGTTGTGTAAAGAAAAAAATATATTCACTGTTATTTGCTGGGCATCATCATTTTTGTATTTAACTTTATATATTATCCACTAGCATTTCGCCTGCGGCTTAGCCCGCATGGACTACCCGATTATGGTTGTTTTTCCTGTTCGCGTGGAGAAATTTTATACATTTGATTCGTGCGTCAACGACGTCGGCCCTTAGGTATCTGGCCCCCTTTACGTCACAATACTTTACGCTCCCCGAGCTTCGTCTTTCATTACACACTTTGCGGCGTAGCACGCGTCTTGCTATAGAACATTAATATTTTATCGTATTTTATTTCTATCATTTTCTATAATATAATTGGTATTTGTAAATAAGTTAGTACTTATTTCTCATACAACTGTCATCCGTCTTTTAAACCCCTTAAGGAATGAAGTTCCAAAAATACTACCATTTTCTATTTTTTTGGGTTATTAAAAGCCTAATCAAAAACATCCGTATTTACAACTTTAAAAATGACGATTTTTCAATACAGACTTTCATCCCCATTTTAATCCTCACCCCAAAGGTAAGTAACTCAAAAAAAATTATAGGATCATTTTTAATCGCAATCAATAGCATACATACCAATGTTTATACTTCTAAATCCTAAAATGACAAAGTTCCCATATTAACAAAATGTGACGATTTTTTGATACCAACTTTCACTCCCATTTTAAACTCCCAAGGGATGTAATTATTAACCTACATAACAATTTACCCTCCCCCCCATTCTAACCTTTTAGGAAGAGGAAAGTTTCCTAAAAATATTTTTTTTTTAGCTAAGATCTTCTGTTTTTATGGGTAATTTGAAGTTTAATTACCAACCCCCATATTTAGAACTTCAAAAATGAGAATTTATCTGTACATAAAACTTTCCTACCCATTTTTACTTCCTCTACAGATGAAACCTAAAAAATATTAAAGCAGATCACTTTTATTCAAAATTAAAAGCCTAAACACCAATTTTCATACTTCTAACTCCCAAAATGATGAAGTTGAATACAAATTTTCACCCCCAATCTTCCCTGTTAGGGGGTTTCCTAAAAATTTTTCCTAGCCTGTGTTCATCAGGAATAATTTAGATTCTAATGGTAAAAGAATTTTTCAAATCAGTCCAATAATTTCAAAGCTTATTTAATACAAACAAACAATCAAATCTTCCCCCTTTATAATATTAGTATAGAGAAATCTTCTGCTCATTGTTTTTAACAAAACTTATTAAAAGCTCCAGATAACTATTGTTTGAATTTGCATATTTAATACTTTTAGTGGCCAAATGAACATAATAAAGTAGTCCATTCGCAGTGTTAAGACTGTTATTGAATAAAATAGAAAATATATCTTATTAGGCTCTTTATGTTTATGACCCGTGCAAGATCTACCTGCCGTATGAAAGCAACAATAATCACTCATTACTTTATGTAATGAAAGGAAGCAGTTCCATAATTATTATGAGTTAAGTACCATCGATTATGTTACCGGAAGTATACCCAGCAGATTGAAACAACCAAAACAAATCGGACAGGCGAAAGACATAATTTTCCGGATAGACAGAACAATAAAAAATCTAAACGAATCGAAATTTTATTTTCTTTTTAATAACTGAGCAGAAACTGTCATAGAAGTTTATCATTGAAGTACTCAACCTTAACAAATAGAACGAAATATGGCACTTGTCAAAATAGGCATCGGTCAAATATAGCAATTGAGAAAATGTAAAATTGCCAAACATTTTTGTCAACAATTATTGTATTTGTCGCACTCACATGGCGTAATTGTCCATTTCATGAACTGAATGTCCAGTTCCTGAAGTGGAACCAGATAGTGTAATAATATTTTAATTTACCCTCTGGACAATATTTTTGTCCAGTTAATGAAATGGGTATACCATTTTTCCACTTGGTAAAACGAGACGACATTACAGTATTTGGACACAAGAATCATCCAGTTCCTGTACTGTATATTTGGCATTTATCTATTTACTGTAATACAATGCAATGACCCAGCATTTTTGGTTAGTTGTGGTTAGTTTTTCCGTGTAATGTTGATCAAGAAGCATATAAAAATGATCTCTGATATTAAACATTTTTGCTTTAGTAATTCAATATAATGTTAATGACATTCAAAACACCGACGACTAATTGTTTCACTAAGTGGACAAATGCCAAATATACAGTAAAGGAACTGGATGATTTTTGTGTCCAGATGGTGTAATATAGTCTCGCTTTTCTAAGTGGAGCCCTAGCAACAAACCGGAGGGTATTGCTATGGCTTTAGTCTGCGCACTAAAGAAGTGATTGTGAAGCTGTTTCTTTTTTTATAATTAGATAATTTTTATTCTTTAAGAAAAATAAAAAGTGCTGTTTTAAAACATAATAATTTGTGTTCTTAAAATGAATATTAATTTTGTGTGGGGTAGGTGCAGTTATTTTTTAATTACAAATAAATTGTAAATAATCATCTTAATCCCTTTAAAAAAGTGTAAATATGTAAAACCTTGCAAAAATCGTTCGACTCGATGCGTGATGAAGTGGGCGCGCTGTTGCCAAATTTTTTAAACTTTAAAGGGCCATATTTCGAACACAATTAACTTTTGACCCATGTGTTTTTGGCTTTTTTGGCTTGTTTTGAGCTCCACTATCGCCCATTAAAATCGTGGGCATCATACTTTTTACACCCTGTATAAATTTTGGAAGATGTACTCTATCCTGAAATTAATCTTGTGTTTACTTATAAAAAATGCTAAAAAAGTTGTGGCTAAAAATGCCCTAGGTAAAAATAAAAATTCATTAGTCGTCAGGCTGATAGAAAAAATACTTTATTAACCCAACATGCTACCGCGGAAAAAATATTTACGATACTACAGGGCCAACGATACCAATTTCTTGTAACCAAAATGTAATTTATAGGGCTTTCCATTTTGTTTTATTATTTTCTCCTTAACACACACCTAATCAGCTGTAAACAGAGGCAACAATGCGACACGAAAAGAAATATCAAAATATAAGGCCGATAACGCCTTCCAGCCGTCTGCCAACAGGCGGGAGGCAAATAAAATAAATATGCTTAAAGAAAATTCACATAACATGACAAATAAAAAGTAAAAAAAAACAAAAAACCCGGGACTAAAGATTTTTATAATCACTTTTATTTTCTTTCTATTTCCCTCACTATAGATTTGGGGCATAAATGCATTTTAATATACAGGTAAGACAGCTTTGAAAACAATTTAAACATTATAAAGCATACAAATAACTTCCCAACAATACAAAACAAGTTAAAAAGTTGTATCACAATTTCAAAAAAATATATAGTGACAAAGAACGGTAAACACTAAGAAGTATTTATAATTTTTTTATTAGGCATGGATCCTAAAAGTCGAAGGTTGCAGAGTTTGGAAATATGGCCTTTCAAAGTTCAAAAAAGTTGGCAACACCACGCCAGTTTCATAGCAGCGAATAGAACGTCGAACGTTTTTTGCTAGGTTTGCATATTTACACTTCTTTTAAGGAGATGTTGTTTTACATACAAATAATAAAAATTACTTCTTGCAATTTACTTTGATATTTAATTTGGAATTAAATCTAAGTAATAAACAAACTATTGTTGGGTTTTAATTTGTAATTAAAAAATTATTGTACTTACCACAAGAATAGGCTTAAAATCCATTTTAAGAACACAAATTATTATGCTTTAAAACAGCACTTTTTTATTTTGCTTAAAGAATAAGATTTCTCGGTTGCATACATTCCGTTTTCCGTTTTTTGGTATACTTGCACCAGGGTTCTTTAAAATTTTAAAACATATCGTCACATATTCCCGATTTAAAAACAAAAATATCGGGCCGGGCCCGTAAGCACAATGTACAACTGACTTTACTTCACGCACAAGGCTTTTGGGTAGCTCTGTTGCCAATTGTTTTTTAAATTTTTAACTGGAAGAAAAATTATTGAAAATTATTTTTTTTTATTTGTAGACTAAAACATTTAAAACTTAGTTTATTGTTAAAGGTTCGTGTACATTAGCAATAATATTGCGGCATTTATTGAGAGAGTGGATGTCTATGCCTGTGTAAACATGACTGAGACCATAGTTGCCAGACCACATTTGTTCTCTCTTGGTGATCTCAGCAAGTTAAAACGTTGTTAATGTAAACATCTTGCTAGGTGCGTTCTGAGAGAGACATCTTACTTCCAGACGTGTTGGAAAGTTTCGCGAGAGCAGTGTAGTGTAGTGTGTATATTGCATTTAAAAAATGGCAGAAAAAAAGACCTGGTCAAAGGACGAGACGTTTTCTTTAATTTAAAAATAGGAGTTGTACCCATAATTAGGGGATGTTAAAAGTACAAATTATAGGAATAGAATTAAAAAACAAAATGCGTTGAAAGGATAAGCTAGAAATTTTGAAACAGTTGAAACTGAAATTTTTAGAAAATTACACAATCTGAGGACGCAGTTTCACCAAGAAAAAAGAAGACTGTAAACAAAGAAAAGAAAAAACAGAGTCGTTCACTAGCCCTCTTCCCGGTACGGTTGGAGTCATCATCTGGTATACGGATGGTTCCAAAACCGAGCAGGGAACTAGAGCGGGCGTGTACAGTGAAATGAGGAATTCACAATTCTCCATTCCTCTAGAAACACACAGTTCTGTATTTCAAACGGAAATATATGCTTTACTGCATTGTGCAAAAAAAATAACAGGAGGGCTTATGAATATTAGCGAATCTGGGGGCACTAGTAAACCCCAAGGTAACGTCTAAGCTGACATGGGAATGCCAAAAAGAACTGGAAGTCTTGGGAGAACGCAACAGAGTAACTCTCTTGTGGGTACCAGGATATTCGGGAATAGAAGGCAACGAAAAAGCGGATGAGCTAGCAAGACAGGGATCATCCACACCATACTTTGGACCCGGGAATGGATCCGGAACAAACACGAGGAATACTGGGGAAACCTCAGTACAATTAGACATGGAAAAAGCCTCATAAGTTGCCCATCAAAAAAAACAAAGGAAGAACTAATCAGACAAAGTAGGAAAAGACTTCGCATAACGGTAGGGTTGCTAACAGGGCACGATAGCCTAAGAGGAGACCTACACAAGATGGGCTCATACATTGGGGACCCAAGTTGCAGAATGTGCAACGAGGGGGAAGAAACAGCCTACCATATCCTGTGCGAATGTGAAGCATTGAATCACAAAAGACAGGCATTATTTGGGCAACCGAAAATGAGCCCACAGGAATATATCAACCAACCAGTCTTGGGGTTATACAGACTTGTGGAAGAAACGAGACTAATGGGAAGATTGGTATAAAGGATAATGAGAGATTAGGCACAAAAAGCCCAAGAGGCTGCGCTGCCTCCGGTAGTGAATCAAGACGGCTCCCAGGGAAAAAGAAGAAGAAGAAGCCGTAATAGCACAACGCATTTGTGTATCACGTTTGCTAATGCGTGGTCTAACTAATTTTAAAGGATAGTCAAAATCAGTCTTTGACATTCGCAAGAAATTGTCAAGTTGTGAAAGGTCTTCTTCTATTCTCAATTCGGACAAAAATGTTTCGTGAATTCCAAGATTACACCTTCTTAATAGCCATTCTCTTGCCCACATTCTCTTGTTTTCTTAGTTTTTTTAATAAACATAACACTGTATATGCAGCGGCAAATCTAGTTTGTTGGGCAGACATTCTCAATCAAAAAAATCCTCCAATACACTCACGATCACGAACGCGATGAAATACTTTTGTACAGATAAAGCAAGAGTTACAATATCAGTGTAAACATACAAGACATATTTTTCGCAAAAATACCCGACATTTTCTCTGGAAACCACTTGCTGACATAATTTGAGAGATAAGCGATTAAGACAAAAGTTTTCAGTTGTTAAAGTTTTCAGAAATACCGGCTTGTAAAGTTTGTTTGGACAAAAATCTATCAATTTTTGACACATAAGTTATATAAACTTTTCGACTTGTTTTGAGCTCCACTATCGCTCATTAAAATTGTGAGCATCATACTTTTTACACCCTGTATTGGTAAACAACAGTGTTTAAAGATCGCTGACTAATATTAACATTTTGTTAAGTAGCAAGTGCAAGTGTTAAGTGATTAGTAAAATCAACGTGTAATCATCGGTCACATACGTTAGTTTTTATAATCACTTAACACTTGCACCTCCCACGTGCACTTGTTACTTAACAAAATGTAAATTTGCCTTTAGAGATTGTTATGTAGGAATCATTGTCAGGTGATTAATTAGGTTATTGATCAACCGATTTATCTAAAAATCTAATCATTTATTATCTATTGTCTGCTATACATACTACGTAGTGGTAAAATTGATAAAACATTATTATTGTATGGCCATTCAGATTATACCTAATTCGAAACTCACCGCACGACGTGACTGTGGATGCTAAAGATCATATCTTGTTTCTTCATATTACAATTCGCATGTAAGAGAAAGTGTACACTGCAAATTTTTCATCGACCAATAGTTTGATCGGAATCGGGCTGCGTGACCTATATATTTCCGACAAACTTATTTGTATTTTGTATAGCTAGACTTTTTTATCTCTTCTTCTTCTTCTTCTCCTGGGAGCCATCTTGATTTACTACCGTAGGTAGCGCAGCCTTTTGGGCTTTTTGTGCCTAATCTTCCATTATCTTTTATACCAATCCTCCCATTAGTCTCGTTCCTTCTTAAAGTCTGTATAACCCCGAGACTGGTTGGTTTGTGATTTAACACTTCACATTTGCACAGGATATGGTAGGCTGTTTCTTCCCCCTCGTCGCACACTCTGCAACTTGAGAGATGAGACTATTTTGTGTAGGTGTCCTCTTAGGTTATCGTGCCCTGTAGCAGCCCTACTGTTATGCGAAGTCTTTCTACTTTGTCGAAGTAGTTCTTCCTTAGTTCTTTTGGATGGGCCCCTTATAAAACTTTTTCCATGTCTTATTCTACTGAGGCTCCCCCAGTATTCCTCGTGTTTGTTGGGGATCCATTTTCCTTCCGGGTTTGGCCCAAAATGGGTGCTGTAGTTTTGGCTCATTTCATCCGCTGTTCCTGTCCAAATTGGTGTCCTGGTACCACAGAATTCTCTGTTGCTTCTCCGCTTCCAGTTCTTTTTGGTATTCCCATGTAGCCTGACGTTACCGTTGGGTTTACTTCCCAGTGACCCGGTTCTTTTGGTATTCCATGTCAGCTGACGGTTAGTACAATGTGCCTAGTGACGCCTGGCATATATTAGCCTTTCATGACTGACAGGTTAGTAAAAGAGCATTAATCTATAATGTGGAGAAGCAAAGTTAAAAACAGTCTCAGATTAAGTTTGGGAAAATTTTATACATGTATTATATTTATACTCTTTTATATAAAGCTGGCTTATTCTCCAATTCCTGAATTTAGTTTTTGAATTTCGTCCTACAGGCCCGCCTTTACAGAAGGTGAGGTGCGGCTACACCAGGCGACCGGTTTTGGAAGGCGGCTATTTGTGTTAATAAAATATTTTATTATTTTTATATGATATGGCAGTACAGTTATTAAATATATTGTGTGAAATCTATGTTAAAATCTACAAAATTTTACCATTTAAAGTTTTTATCTATCTCTAATAATAACCGACATACAGTAGCCTCGTAACATCGACAAAATTTTAAAAATGCCCTGTATCTCTATACTTCTATATTAAAATGAAACGAGTTAGCCTTGAAATTTTAACACATTTACATTTGTTTTAAAAATCCATCCAGAGAATGTACAAACAGAATTGCTCTATCTCTTACGGTTTTCTCAATACCCCGTAAATACAATCAAAATGCGCCGACCTGTACAATAACTTCTAAAATAAAACTAATTTGGGCATAGAACAACTACGTATAATTTACGTATTTCTATGTCATTTGTTATCTCTTGAAGTGTACTGATAATGTTTCTTTTAAAAAATACCTACATCAGATAACTTAATTTTTTTTATTAAAATATTTATTAGTGATTTGGTGAAACATAATTCAAAACCTTTGGAGTTACGAAATATATGATCTGATCTAAAATCGCTGGTTGAGGGTAAGTGGGAATAATTCTGAGGTTCCAGTTTTACCGCTGATGGTTTACCCGTCCTTCCGTCGCGCGATTCTTGTAGAACTGTTTATTATTTTTAGTTTTAGTAAGTATTTACCGAAGCAGTAATTCGTATTCGAGATAAATAAAACTAAATATAATTTTTGAAGGATGTACTCAGCCACGGTACTCTAGTACTTATTAATCAATCCTTCGTGGGTTGTCATTTAGATAAAAACAAATTGACGAAATGACTGACGTAGGTACAGTGCCGGATTTAAGCATAGGCAACCTAGGCAGTTGCCTATGGGACGCCACCACACCATAAAAAAAATTAAATCCATAAAGATTTAGTAGCAACAAAAAAATACTGAGTTTTGTTACAAATAGTTAGAGAAAAATTTATTGTTTTTTTGAGCGAGAAAAGGTAACATTTAAAAAGATCAAGCAGCACGAAATATGAACACAAATGGCGCCTTTCGCGCATTCTACCGCGCCGCGCTAGACCAATAGCAACGGCGAAAAATGGCGTGCGAGCATCATTTTTACTTTTAAAAAAGCAGGCTTTTTTAAAATTGAGAAAGCAAGTGAGACGCGTTTATGAAGCTATAGAGCGGCGTCTCCCTCAAATATTCTGACTTCATACACAAAATTAATTATTTAGTTTTCGACATCTTGTTTCGGAAACCAAATACTAAGGCAGGTTAATGTCTCTGATGGTTACTAAAATAGGGTAAAATGAATTAAACCTAATTTTAAAACTAAATATTAAAATATACACACATATGATGCAGAAATATAAATATTTATTTAAATAATAGTGATATTAAACTAATATAATAATAATATATGTGTATTTACCTAAACGGAAAAGTTTACTGTTCATACTTTTAGTGATTTATCAGCTCTAAAGTATAATTGAGGAAAATAAAAAGCCGCTTTAACTAACCTAAAGTAATCATGACCGACCAGAACTGTGGGCTTTTGAATTTGTCTAAATTATCCCTTCGTTTGATTAAGCCATGACAGAATTGCGGCCTAAACGCAAAAGTTTACTGTTCCTACTTTTAGAGATTTATCACCTTTGAAGTATAATTGGAAAAAATAAAAAGCGCTTTAACTAACCGGAACTAAGCATAGCCGACCAGAACTAACGGCTTTTGAGTTTGTCTAAATTATCCCTATGTAGAAGTTATGTTTTTTATAATTTTCAATATGGTTTTTATTTGGTTGGTTATTTGGGTCTTAACAGTAGGCGGTGTACGAAACGAGAAGCATAAAATTGATTAAATAATTTAGTGTACGAAACGAGAATATTTCAGGTGAATTTCTGAAGTGTACGATACGCGAGTGTATAAAACCAGAAAACACCGACGATATTATCGATACGTTTATTAATGTGAAAATCAAACGAAAAATAATTTAGCTTGTAAGTACATCTAGTTTAATTTTGAATAAGTTTTATGTTAGCCAACTTATTTAGTTGCTCTCTTCTTTAACTTGACCTTAATAGAAACTTTCAACAGTTAACCACAAACAATTTGAGGGCCTGCACCAATGCTCTGCCTATGGGCCGCCAAAGTCTAAATCCGGCGCTGCATAGGTAACAAAAAAGCAATTAAAAAACCAGAAAGCAACCAAAAAAAGCAAAAAATAAGTCACTGAATAAAAACGAAAATGACATAAAATTAGTATGCAAAAACTATTCAATAAAAAATTACTTTACCAACGTTTGGTTTTATTAAGGTTGGATTTAATGCTTGACCGACTGTCAACACTGACACTGATCGAACGTTGGTTGCTATCAATGAAAATCTACTCTATACACGAGCAGCAGTAGATCACTCGCGTCTAGAGAAACCATGGATATTAGGGCTTCTTGACAGTGTTGACGCTTGTCTAATATAATCTAACGACTTTGTCAAAACTTAAAAAATTACATTTTAATGTAATAATTTGGAGTCTTTTTTAATACGTCCCAGCATTTTTACGTCTAAAATATAATTGGGGAAAATAAAAAGCCGCTTTAACTAACCAGAACTAACCATGACCGACTAGAACTTAGGGCTTTTAAATTTGTCTTTTTTGCAGAAGTTATAAACAAAATTTTAACAACGTATTAGAAAAAACTCGGGAAATATATAATTACACTTCTAAAAAAATTTATAACTTCTACCATATCAAAAATTATAAAAATTTTGTTAATACCTTCTATGAAGGGATAATTTAGACAAATTTAAAAGCCTTCATTTTTAGTTGCTTATGGTTAGTTCTGGTTAGTTAAAGTTGGTTTTTATTTTTTCCAAATATAATTATAAATGCGGAGACGTATTAGAAAAGACCCATGATTTGCTTTTTTTACGTTAAATGCATTATCTAGAAAAAGCCTACTTTTAAAATTACGCGCCGAGTCCCTGCATAATAAAGCATGTTTTATGTCACACTGTCAAGAAGCTCGCCAGCCATAATATCCAGGGTTTCTCTAGACGCGAGTCAGTAGATCACACATTAATATAGCTACGTTCGACCGATGTCAGTGCTGACCATCGGTCAAGCATTAAATCCAGCCTAAGATATAGATGTTGTGTTTAAGGAAACCTTTTTACCGGCCAAAATAAATTAATTAATTTTATATGTAGCTTGTTGCTTAGAATGTTCTTTAGTTCATCTGTAAAAGTTTAAATATAAAAAACGCTTTATTGCAAATTACCTACTTTGCACATTTATCGTTTTTACAGCGATGCTATTTATTCTGGCTGAGAATTTACTATGAACACACTAAACAAATTTTAAAAGGATTGTAAATTTAGTTTGGTATAAAGGCAGATACATGGATTTCCGTAAAATATTATAATGGGTCTTAAAACAAGCCACATTACTTGCGAAAGTATAGGAAAATAATGTATTCGACCGTAAACATTGGCAACAATGCAAAACCTAATCAGCAGAACGGAAGACCGATAACGCCAGCCGTCTGCCGACGGGCGGGAGGCAAATAAAAGGAAAACTCCGAAAGAAAATACACATAAACCAAGCAAATAAAGACTGTGATAAAAGATGAAAAACCCAAGACCCAAAAGCTTTTTACAAATTAGAGAACACGTTAATAAAAGCCGACTTGTTGACAATTCCTTGCAGTCTGATTAGTTATATTGTTTATTTTTGTTTATGTCATTTATGTTCAGTAAATGAGATAATTACAATATCAGGGTCATTGTGTTGGTTTGCCTTGCGATACTTACCGGTTTTGATAATGTACCTCCTATATTGCCTAGCAGGTTTTTTTAATTAAAGCTCAAGGACTAACACAAAATCAAAGGCTACTAAAAGTTAGAGAAAATAAATGTATTATTGAATCATTTGAAGAAGTAGCAAATCATTTTACGTTATAGGTGTTGTTTTTAGAACTAACCAACAACAAAACAGTTTTTTATCATAAAAATTGTATATTCTTAAAAGAATATTGCTAAACACATATAAGCCATAAACCTTATTAATTTACGACGCCGACGTAACAACGCGTGACCTATGCTTTTTGGTTTTGGTTCACTATCGATTCCCCTGACTGTTTAAAAAGCTTTTTTAAAGGAAATATTTATCACTCTGCCAAATTTAAAATGACAGACGAGTTTTGTCCGCTTTCACTTAATCTAGAATTAAATAATCTAATTATTAAATACCTTATTTTGCATTAATGTTTTTATTTGTACAGTTATTGACATGTTTTCTTTTATCCAGGTAATATCATATTACCTTTTTTTTTAGCATTAAATTGCCTTTTTAAAACAATTTTTGGTTAACATAGTTAGGATTATCCAACTTTTTGTTTCCTCTATTAAAGCCAAATTGAATGATATCATTAAGTATTATGTATCCTCAGATGTCGTAGCGGCAGACTCTAATGCCAAAGTGGGAAAATTTTTGGGAAGCTCAGGTAGAAATAAATTTTTGGTTTATTTAGGCATAAAGCTAAAATGTACCTTGAGAAACAACTTACAGTTGTTGCAAAAATTTTGTATAGTTTACAGTTAGGAATTTAATGCCAGATAAACATAATTTTAAAAATTATAAACTATTAAAAATACAGTAATTTAAAAAAAGCAAAATATTTGTAATTTAAAAAGCTACAATTTGATACCGAGTAATTTTTACGTATCTCCCTTTGTTTTCGCGTTATTTTTAAGAAAAGGTCATTTTTATTAAAATTCTGAAATTTGATTATCACTTGCAGTTCCATTTTTTTCAAAACTAAGCAATTTAAATCGGTTAAAATTTTAGAATGTATTTATGGTACATAGATAAAGTAATTTAAAAAAGGGCTACGAATCATTTTAATTAGGATTGTAATTAGATGGTAGTTTTCGAAGATTTTTGCCCTTAAAAAAATTTGGTCTTACCTTATTTTAATCATAATTCACTTAACTTTTATGATAAATATCCTTTTTTTAAAGAATGTCTTTGCAAATGCTTTAAAAAAAAGTTATTATTAGTTTTCCTTGAAAAATACGTAGATTTTGCATTATTTGCCTTTGAATTTTTAAAATTTTGTGTTTGATGAATAACAGCTAACCTTTAACAAACCACAACTTGGTTTGTTTTAAATTACAAAATTACAAAAAAAAACCGTTTTATTCGTTTTTTTAAAAGATACAATTTTGTTATTTACAGTTTTTTGATAAAATACATACTTATCGAGTTATTTGCAAAAAACCGATTAAAAACCTTGATTTTATTGACGAAAAACTTAGACTTTCGATCGCGAATAATTCAAAAAGTATGAATTTTACAAAAAAAATGCATAAAACATTTCTTGCTTAGAAATTATTTTTCTAACGATTCCTGTGGTCAAAATATGTATAAAAAAATTTCACCCCGAAATGGTTTGGCAACCACCCCCAAAGTAAAGGCATCCTTCGGCATGATATAGATTTTGATCCTTGGACTATTCCCTACCTACTGCCAATATTTTAAGTCATTTTATGCATTTAAAAAAAATTGCTAGGCAAAATGGTTCGTTTCCTGGACTATAAAAGGTTTTATAGCGGAGCTTTATCCTGAACAAACTAAGTATAATATCAAAAATTCATTTTGTTGAATTTTGTTTAGAAATATGTTATTATTTATTTTAGCGTACAAGTTTAAGTTTTTTTATTATTTGAGAGTAGGGTAATTTGAACACTAACGTATTTATTTAAACAAAGTTTATGTGTTTTATGTAATGTAACCAAATTCAATATTAACGGTATTTGTCTGATTTCTTCCATTTAGACTGCCTTTATGATAAATCCTTTAAAAATTAAAAAAATAAAAACCAAGAAACAAAACATTTAGTGGGTAAAATATACAGAAAATCTTTATTATTAATACACAATACACCCTACAGCAAAACAGTTTTATTTTAAGGTCAACAACGGAGCTCGTCATCTGTGTTTTATAAATAATACAAGTGTGTGGGATCGACGCGCCTACGCAAATATTTCGCTGGCTTTGATTTTTACGTCATTTTGTCTTTTTGGCTGATTTATTTCTTAATAATGACATTGTGTTTTTTTTTGTAACAACTTTTTAAAGATAGCAAACTTTTATTTTCCGTAAAGGTTCAATAGCTTATACAGGGTGATTCCTAAGTTGACGCTTTTTTTAAACTGTATATAGAACTCATTAAAATAAACAACTTTTTTAAATAACTTTTTGCAAAATGCTAAGAAATAAGGAACTTACATTCATTTATTGTGGGGAACACGGTCCCATCTTAAGTACGTTGTCACCTCCCTGGGCTGTGGTGCTTGGACACGATGAACGTGATTTTCCCGCAATGCTTTCACACTTTTCTTTTACTTACTTGACCTGACTTGCAATGACCCGAGTACTTGGGTCCAGAATAAGCCCGCAAGGGAAACCGTCCCGTCGCCAGTACAATCTCGAAGCAACGTTTGCAGATTAACGACACTTTCCATAAATAAGAACATATTCACGTATTTATTGTTTTTAGAATGTGCCATTTTCTCGATTTAACAATGATTTAAAACTAAAATTATCCTCGCGTCGTCCAAAATGAGCAATACGACTGATCTCACGGCGTGATAAACAACACAAAAAACAAGCGTAAATAAGAAATAAACTATCTATAAAATATCTATTTACGTTCAGGTCCGCACTAGCCACACTTTTAAATAAATGTATGTAGCTTTGTTATTTTTAGGTTTTTTAAAAAATGTTATTTAAAAAAACTGCTTATTTTAACGAGTTTTATACACAGTTAAAAAAAGCGTCAACTTAGGAATCACCCTGTATATTTTTAATTGTGCACAAAAGCGAGAGAACAACAAGTCATTGGTGAGAATCAGTACAGACAAAGTAAATTGCAGACAGGACACTGGACAATGTTGTGTCTCTATTATGAATGTCATTTATTAACTGGCATGTATTCTAAATAAGTAAAAAAAAACATGTTTACCTTCATGTAAATTTAAAAATACAAATAACAACTCAAACTAATTTATTACCAAGACAATAAATAACCTTATTCTTCTTTAAATTTAAAAAAACATATTCACACTCATCTATTAACAACGGGAAGTCCCACTTTTTATGCAAATTGCCGCTACTTTGTTTCTTGATTCACACGCTCCGCCAGCACTTTTGCATTGTTGGGTAGAGACGACCAGGCGACGTTCAGTGGAAAAGTATGCCGTAATTTAAAGCCAAAATATTCTTCTGAAAATATATGTATAGCGCATAATATCATTTTAGAACTTCATGGTACAATATATTACCAAAATTTAAAAAAAATCAAAACATTTTTACCCTGATCCTAATTTTTTTTTATGTTTTTATAGTATAAGCAAGTTTTTTTTTATCTTTGGGACAATCCACGACGGCTGAGGCCTAAGTACTAACGTGCCGCGGGTGAGAAAATTAATAACTATAACCAGTGGCGGCTCGTGACTATTTGGTGCTGTGTGCTGCATTAAATAATATGATTAAAAATTTAGCTCTGAGTTACTCTATATATTTATTTGCATGGTGCAGGCCTAATTGCCGGGTGTAAATTAATATATATTATTGTATGGCGGACACTTGAATGAACACCTTATTCAGAATAAAACTAAATATAAAATTACAGGAAAAAATCTTTTATTAGTTTTAATTTATTGAAACACATTTGGTTACAAAATAAATGTTCATCAATAAAAGCTTTTTATCTCTTAGTTATTTGCAAGGTAATGGAAAAATTAATTAATTCCCAAATGTTTTAAAGTGTTTAGAAAAAACAGCGAATTATACAGGACAGACAATATGGATTCCGTCACAGAGGGTCCAGAGCAGATTTTGTTTCCTTGGTTTCACACAACTGGAACAAATCCCTTGACTTCCTTGGTGAATCGCAGATCGTTGCACTTAAAATATTTAAGGCTCCTTAACAAATTTCCTCCCTCCGAAGAAACACTCCTTCTAAGCTTTGTTTTTGGCTTTCAAATTTATTTCTAAACCGACGGCCACGCGGACGTGTACCAGTTGTTGTAGATGGTTACCCTTCTAACTTACACCGAGTTAATGCTGGAGCGCCCCAGGTCTCAGTACCGGCACGAACTCTATTTCTTCTTCACTTTAACGATCTTTACTCTTCCACAATGAATCCTATCCAATTTTTTTAGCTGAAGATAGCACCCTGACTCTAAACCTGATTTGGAAAACAAGCGCAAAATTATGAAAACCTCTAATATATTTTAAGCTTCCTGAAACATTCAGAAATAATTGTAAAAAATTCCTGCTGATTAAAAACTTACCGGAGAGCGAGCTCACAATAAACACTAAGGATATTTTCGCGACTTACTGTTTTTAACTACTGGTTGATAGCAGTTCTTTTCCCCACCATTCTAACCGTGTTTAACCCGCCTATCCTCGCAAAAACGAAACGGTTTACGTATGTCAACTTACATACTAATGGTTTAATACACTTTTAAGTTTAAATTTAAATGTAAGGTCTTTGGACAGTTAAGAAATAAGTCGAAAAGATAATATATAAACCAAATTTTTCATTTAATAAGATATTAGCTGTTTCCAAGTCAACTATAACAAGTAAATTTTTCCTTTATGATTTAAATATAATTGTATTAATTCATTCATTTGGGAATTAACCAATAAACCAAAAAATCTGCAATTCAAGTAGTTGTTAAACCATAGCAAAAAAAAATCACAGAACCAAAAGAATAGAAAAGCCGCGAATCCTCCATTATTTTAAATTTAAATTTGACATAACCATTATTAACGCTCCTCCTGACTAGTGGCGATAGCGGTAGATACTGGGTACAAAGTAAGGACGTAGATACTGACGTCAGAACACCTTCCCCTACGTTACCGCTTCTCGCGAAAATAAACCGGTATGTTAACCGTCCTAACAATGTTTAACGCGGTATGTCGCCAAAATTTGATGACTGCCTTTAAATATTTGTCTTTCTTTACATAAAGCACCAAAAGTTATAAATTACCCTTTTCAGAAAATTAATTGAAGGGTGTAGTGTGATGAGGGCAGCCAGATAAAAAAAATAATCCTAGTATTATTTTTCCAACGTATAGTGGCTGGATTACCAGTGTATCATAATAAAAAAAAACCTTTTTAAAAAAACATTATTATTGAGATTAATTTTGTGCAGCTTTTTCTTCATAAAATTGCTCTTTCTAATTTCTCTAAATTAAATTTATTTAAAGGCAGTAGGACCTCGTAAAGTATTAGTCCCTGATAAAGTGGCAATCCAGCCACGACATATTGGAAGAAAAATACAATAGAGGTTTGTTTTTTATTTGTTTGCCCTCATTCCGTCACACAATTAGTTATACCTTATAAGTTTTTAGTAAGTCAAAACAAATAATATTAAAACCTGTTAGATCTTATCGCTCATACCACAGTCTCTAAAAGTGCGAACTTATTGAAGCTATTATTCTTGGTTTACAACTATAAATAAGTAGACAGTTGAAGGCAGGAAATTAGCCAACTGTGCTTTAACGTTTATAAATTGCATCCTTTAAGCTCATTTATATATTTTTCTTAGAAGATACAAATTTGAGTGAAGAAACGTAAATGTAAATATTGTTAACAAGTTCTTCCTACACACTAAATTCCAAGGTAGGCATTATCGCCCTCAATCCCCCCCCCCAAGTGGGAAATAATGTAGTCGTTTTGGATCAATAAAAGGTTAACATGGCTTTGGAGGCGATTTTATATGATAATAGACGATAGGCACGCTTCTTTCACCTACTTTTAATATAAACGAACTAAAACCCTCAAAAATATTAAATAATATTTAACGCAATATTTTTTTTATTCTTCTTATTACCCAGGTCTATCCATACATTTGATTTTGAGTTTGTACAAGCACGCTAACCATCGATAGCAACTTGCACGGAGCTTGCCTATACTTGCTTCTATTAACAAGGAATAAATCGGATTGCTTAAAGGCAAATACTTTAATTACTTTTTATCTGCAGGACCAAGACAGCGGTAATAAGTAGTAATTAAAAGTTACCCACCACAAACTAAGAAGAGATCACACCGGATCCCACTAAAAATACTTATGTAAAATAAGGACCAAGTTCCTAACTTAAAATATCGGCCTCCTACAGTACTGAGATCTAAAACTAGACCAAGTTCTGTCCACAATTTCGTTTTACCCTCTCGACTTGCCAAGTTTTTTACTGATCTGTCTGTAATAATGAATGTTCTTTTTTCCTTAATTCAGACAGTGTTTTTCATTAATACAGACAGATCAAAAAAGAATAGCCAAGTCAAAAAAATAGTGTACCAAAACTGTATAAAAACCTTGGTCTAATTTTAGTACTCAGTTCTTTAAGAAGCAGATATTTTTGAATAGGAACTTGACCCTTATTTTACATTAATGTTTTTGATGGAATTTCTTTTTTTTTCTGAGTTCAATAAATTGAAAAAATGTCTTTTTTCTAAGCATACCTTGTTTTATAGGTAGAACATATCCTTTAAACTGAATATGACGTACGTAAAATGCTCATTTTAATGTCAGTAATGTTTAATGCTCATTTTAATATCAGTGCCTGGTTTTGGGTAAATGTAGAAATTTTCTTTGTTTAGTGAATAAAATTCTGCCTGCATTTTAAATTCTAAGGAAACGGAAACTCAGGTTAAATCGGATTGCAAAATTATAAAATACCTCTTAGATATACGATACTACAGCTTTCAGAATTATTTCTTTACTTCTCTCCTAAAACTTACTTACATATCAAATATTAAGTTTCTACTCCCTCGGAAAGTGCTCCATAATTTTGACGATTTAATGAGTCACTCAGTCATTGAGTATCTCAGAAATCACTTGAAATCACTTGACAAAAATTTCTTAATTTTTTCACATGTAATTAGAATACTTATTTAAGTTAACAAACCAAATTTCATACCTTTATGTGGAACAATAACAAAGTTATTTTTAAGGGGAAAACATGATAAAAGTTTTCGTGTATACACGACTGGCAAGGCAAAAGCTTGCATGCCAAGTTTAATTCGATAGAGTAGGATACATATGGTATCGCCCCAGATTGAAAAGAGAACGATAACAAATTTCCCCTGTTCCACTTCCGATACGACGACGGCGATTCGTTAGCATATTGTTGGCTGAGGCATACAGGGGGATGCAGTACAAGCGTTCAGCTATTTTTTGCATTACTTAACCTGATAGACTTGACTTTTTTGTGAGACCAATTAACTCAACTAATTTACAGGTTATACTACATAAGAGGCCTGTAAATTTAGTAGAGTTAAGGGCAAAAATATTCGACATTACTAACTCCATTCCACCGGAGGTATTGTCTAGGACGGAGTTTTATAATCGGCTCGGATATTGCGAACTTCAGCGGGGCAATGTCTTCGAGCATTTATTAAAATGAGAATCCTTTTGAGTTTATTTTTTAGAGTTATTTTTTATTATTAGGATTACTATTAATTTAATTAATTTTTAAGAATGTTCATGACTTAAGTTTTTTAGAATATCAGTTTTAATTTTATTTTTAGGTTTAAGTATGATAAAAATTCAACAACATTTTAATTAATGTTATATTAAATACGACAGTGATTAACATGACCGCATGAAAACAAAAATATTGTAAAAAAAAATCAAAAAATGCGATTGACAATCACTCCTTTAATGCCGGGGTTCGGCTGATACTGCCGAATTAGAGGTGGGTCGTTATTTGGGTAACGTTATTTCAGAACGTTATTTAACTAGAACGAAACGTAACGTTACTAACTTTCGCAATAACTCGTTGCCAAATAACGAGAGAACTGCATCATCTGACCGGTCTGGTTGCCGCGAGCAGCCGACAGACGTCCGCGTGATTGTGCGCCTGCCCGTTATTCGGAAACGATAAGCGAATGAAGTTAAAAGTTATTACAAGTTATTAGTTATTAGCAATAATTAGGTATTATAGGTACCGATTGCCCGTTCTTCGTTATTTGAGAACGAATTCAATAACTTTATTTTAGTTTCGCATCGAAGTAGATGGACTGCAGAAACGACTGAAGCTCGTATTCCCGTAAACGATTTGGTTATAAATATAAAAGTTTAACAATTAAATAATAACAGGGGTAAATAATGCTTTAAATAAAGCAAAATATAAATTTTTAATGAAAAATAATAAAAATTTCACCAACAAAATAGACTATGACTATGAATAAAATATAAAAATAAATTAAAAAATATAGATTAAATATAAAAAGGAAACTTAAAAATAAAAATATATACATAGTTGAATTTAGCTTTTTGGTTTTGTTATAGAACTTTCTAATAACTTCGTTTCCAAATAACGTTATTTAAGAAGAACCGTTATTCCCACCTCTATGCCGAATGCCGTCCGCCGAATCGACCGAATGCCCTGCCCGCGGTATTCCCCTCTTCTTATTGAACCGGTAGAAGGTAAATCGCCACAGCACGTTTTACGGTCTGTCTTTATTTCGGGAGGCAATTTACATGTTCCCGTAAATGGAGCATCTTTTCTTTGGCCGAAAGACAACAGACTAAAAAAAAAGCTTAAATATTGTCCTTGGTATTAGAAATAGATATGGTGTGGAAAATTGATGATATTTTTATTTTTATTGGCAATAATAAATTCTTTAAGGCCCAATTTTAATGTTTTTTTTTTGGTTTGGATAATAGATGATGAAAAAATGCAGACAATACTGTGTTCAGTTTTTTTAATCTTTAGTATAGCTCACGAAGACTTGTATGAACCCTACATACTAGGGTACCATAGGTGCCTGAATTTTAGATGGTTAACCCACAATTTTTCAGAATTTCGTCAAACATTTTCAGGTACCAATCCATGCAAATCATGGTACCTTTTAAACAACGTAATAGTGTCATCACGAACATTATAGAAATAACTACCATTGAACTACCCTCTCCCCCCCCATTAACACCTGGGAAATGTCATCCAGTATGTGTATTCAGTATATGTATCCATATAGTTTAACGTGGAATTCGAACCACACACAACAGTACGCGATGTTTGCCCATGGTCATCCATCTGACTATTAACTACTAATTCGACTACAAACAGTGTTTAAACGTTGCAAAGGCATAACTTTTTTTTTATAAAAAGTAGGTATAGTATGTCTCAAAGTATATCGTTATGGCTTTTGACAGACCATACCCCAATAAACCTTTAACGATTTTATTACCTATTGTTATTGGGTAAACCCATTTGTTCATAAGGGCAGGGTGGGCCAGGTATTTCTTGAGTATTAACCATTAGGCATATAAATATTTTGGCTAATATTTTATTGGCAGTGTTGAATAACCGTTTTTACTGTGTGTTTCGAAAAAGTTGTTTTACGAGAATATAACTATGTCGCGTCGAAATCATTTGTCATTAGATGCAAAACAGGTTGTGAAAAAGAAGCTAGACGAAGACGAAACCAATATAAATATTAGCCTTGCCACCCTCCATAGAGTTGTTTCTAAAATGGGATTTAAATACCGCAAAATAGACAAAAGACAAGTAGTAATGGAATCGCACATATTACGCACTTGGAGATTTAATTACCTTCAAGAAATTAAAAGATTTAGGTTAGAAAACAGATCCATAATTTAGCTTGATAAAACATGGTTCGATACACACGACACAGTATCCAAAGGATGGGTTGATTCCAGTCAAAACTGTCAGACGAAAGCACCTTCAGATAAAGGAAAACGCATTACCATAATACACGCTGGTTCAGAAGACGGATTTGTCCCAAACTGCTTGCTGTTGTCTGCAAAGAATATTAAGGATTCTAGCTTGGATTATCATGAGGATACAAGTGCAGAACTTTTTGAAAACTGGTTTCAAAATTATCTTTTAAAATATTCCAAACAACAGTGTTATTGTCATGGATAACGCAAGCTACCACAGCCGTCTGCTACACAAAGCACCAGCTTCATCAAGTTCAAAAACTGAAATCCAGGAATATTTGTTAGAAAATGATATTAATTTTGAATTAAGTTACAAAAAAAAGCATCTTTTGAAAGTCCTAAATTCATATGCAATTAAAAAACAATATGTATGTGATAATTTGGCTGAACAGGCTGGGCATACTGTCTT
The DNA here is from genome assembly GCA_019359885.1 of Listronotus oregonensis. Taxonomy (NCBI): domain Eukaryota; kingdom Metazoa; phylum Arthropoda; class Insecta; order Coleoptera; family Curculionidae; genus Listronotus; species Listronotus oregonensis. The sequence goes on from JAHBCN010001131.1 coordinate 119,603, forward strand.
ACGGCTTCCTCCGTATCAGTGTACAGTATTGGCCATATATATTTGGACAATATATTCATTTTTGATAGAAATGAAATAATTTTTAAGGGCCCGTTTATTATTTTTATTTTTATATGGCCTTTCTTTGTTACTACTCTAATTAATAATATAGTACTAAAATAAAACATGTAAATGAAAAAGATTATAATTAATTTGTATATGATTAATTGGATGTATGATTTTGCCTGGACAAAAATAAATGGACAAACTACAAATACCCAACTAAAAATCTCGTATTTATTAAAAAAAAAAAGAAAATTAGTACAATATAACATGGTGAAAGTTCTAATACTTAGTGAAATAGCCATTATTATCAATAACTGCTTGACATCTCCGAGACATGGACTCCAGAAGCTTGTTAATAACATCCATACTAATATTTCGCCATGAATCTTGTAAAGCTGCGAACAATTCGTCTAGATTCTTGTAATATGATGCCGAATGCTTCGATCTAGATGTTCCCATAGATTTTCGATGGGGTTAAGGTCAGGCGATTGTGATGGCCACTTCATAACAGTAATTTTTTCATCTTTAAAAAACTGTTGGATTAATTTTGAAGAATGTTTCGGGTCGTTATCTTGTTGAAACACGTAAGTTAGCGGCAACATCTCTTCGGAGTACGGTAACATCACATCTCTCAAAATATCCCGATACTTAAACTTATCCATAATGCCAGAGATTTTGTATAAAGGACCGATCCCATATCCAGAAAAGCACCCCCAAACCATAACAGAACCTCCGCCATGTTTAACTGTCGGTCTGGTGTACTTGGGATTAAGTCTTTGGCCTTTAGGTCTTCGTACATATTGGATGCCATCAGAATTAAATAGTTAAATTTTGATTCGTCACTAAAGATGACTTTTTTCCATTGGACGTCGCTCCAAGAAAGGTGATTTTTTGCAAACTCCAAACGGGCCTTCCGGTTTTTATTTGAGAGGAGAGGTTTTTGGCGGGTCTTCTTGTGCGTAAGCCAGCTTCTGTAAGACGTCGTCTAATAGTCCTAGAACTGATATTTGTTACGTTCTGTTCTTCCAATTCGGCCTTAATTTTACTTGAAGACTTAAACGGGGAGTTTGAGCTAATGTTTTTGATGATTCTGTAAAATTTTTGGGGTGGTTTTTCTACGACGGCCAGGTCTTTTCTTATTGTCGACACTAAGACGTTGCTTATATCTTTTTATTAAGGCATTAACAGTAGACCTAATCACTTTGAATTGGTGCAATATCAGCTTGACACCTTCCACTGTTGTACTCAGCAATAATACGAAATTTTAAATCGTTGGATAACTCAAGTCCACGGGCATTTTGTCAACTAACAACAATCACGTCCGGCTTACAATGATACAGAATTAGAACAATTCCGTCGAAGATAGGGGGAATTATAAAAAAAAACCTGTTTGTCCAAATATTTTTGACCAATATAAAAACATACTTTATTGTATAGGGGACAGAGAAAAAAATATCACGAATATTTTACTACAATTCCAAACGTACATTCCATACAGATTATATTTATGTATTTACGATAACGTAAATAGTGAACTATTTGTTTATACAAAACAATAAAGATAATTTTATATTTGTCCAAATAAATATGACCAATACTGTATGTTAACCCCCTAGTGTATTTGTGGAACCAAGTAAAATCAAAGACAGAGCAGAAAATGTTACACCCACTTTAAGTCCCAGTGTTATAAATTTGATAAAAAATGTAATTACTCACATACCAGTTGAAAGCTGAAAAAATTCACTACAGCACATTATAAAAATTGAGGACTCTTACATTTCTATCCAAAACAACATAAATCCTATTGTAATTAATCTCAATGATGACTATGGTAGTGAAACAGAATTAGATTTAGATATTTAGATTAAAATGTAAAGATAATGCAGTTATAAATTTATTAAAACTTTGCATATATTTAATTTCTTAATGTAATTTTAAGATTATACTTACCTAAATAAACAATAAATTTTAAATCTTTATATTATTAAAGTCCGTCCTTAATGTTTGTCCTTTCAATACCTACCGATCCGCAGTTTTATTGCTGTCGGCAGGTATAATCTATAAATGAAGGCAAGAGCTAAAACGGTATACTTTGAGACATACTATACTCCAGGGTGAAATCCGTGGACTCACATTGCGCAAGGTTAAGTTCGTGACCAGTTGCGTGCCACATGAAAAATTTTTTCTTTATTTTAAACAAAAAAAATATATGAAATAAATCGTCATTACCATCCAATTTAATTATTGAAAACGTCCAACTTGACTGACAATTATTCTCCGTTAATATTATCTGTTTTCTCTTTTACATTTACAAAATTAAAATGTGTTATTTTGTTACGATTTATATTTTATATTGTGAACAAAACGCCCCGTCATTGCGAGATTATTAATTTTAAATATGCGAAGATAAAATAAAAAGCCGTTTTATAAGCGGTTACAAAAAGTTTTGTTATTGAGTTTTATGGGGCTAAAGACATAAAAACTTTTTAGTACGTTAAAATATATATTTTTAAATGGTTTTAATAAGTTACAAATTACGTAATAAAAAATAAATGTATAAAAAATGAAAAAAAGATATTTTACCCAACTTTTTGACAATGACAAACAAACGGATATAAAAGGGGAAATGTACTAATGTACCGTGGGTGTCTTAAGAGTAGTGAGAGGAAGTTTGTTCACACGGGACTTAAATATTTAGAGACTGGGAGGGGGAAAGGAAAAAATTCTGCGGGTAGCAGGTTTTAAAATCGGGGCCCCCTGGGGGTGAAGGAACGAAGAAAGGGGGAAATTCGAGGCCTGTTAGTTGAACTGAAAAGGATGCATAAAAGTTTCACTACGTGTTGCCTTTCTGGGGGCCGAGGGGGGAAAATCCCCTACAGCTCGAGGTGGGCAAAAGAAGACGCCTTTCTGTAAGCGTGAGATCAATAGTAAGACGCAGGTTCTTTTTGAATGGAGCCAGAATGCTAAGGTTGTAGGGGACGCCATTCCCCCGACATGAAGACAATATTCAAAAAAAGGGGCTGATTTGGGATATATACAAAGTATAAAATTGGGAAAAAGAGAAATACTTTCTGGTTCGAAAGAGGAATCCAAGTTTTTTTGTGTGTTGTATTTTATTTTTTTTTTTTGGGTTTTTTTTAGTTATCAGGTTAATGAAGAGTCGTTATTTTTTTCAAACTTTAAACGTTTACAGTATTTATTAAAAAAAATGTTATCGTTTATAAAAAAATGTTATAGCTTTCAAGGGCGGGGCGTACGCAATAGTATTTTTCAAAAAATAAGCACACCACTGATATTTTTTAAAATTTTATTTGCAATCCCTATTTAAATGTATTAAAAATAATGCAATAAAACATATAAAAAAAATTCTAGTATGCTTTATTTTTACTAAGACAAAAAATGAAGCTGCCGCTAAGGCGGCCATTTTTTAAAACCTAATTTAGTTTTAAAATGATAATAAATTAATGTTTACTAAGGTTTTTTCCATTTTTCAAAATTTTTTCCGAAACGATTTTTGTGTACATTCTATAATAAATTTATTTTTCATAAATTAAAAAATACCCCTTTTTTAAACTAAGCTGCAACTAAAAAAATATTGAGACATGTTAGGTATTGAACAAGGATTACAAAAAATAAAAAAATTTAAAATATCAGTGAAGTAATTATATTTTTTAAAATAATATTAGACAAGTACCTACGCGCACGCTTTTGGTGGGGGGATTTTTTTTTACTCTAAAAAATTGCTCTTTAATAAACACTATAAACGCATAAGGTTTGAGAGATTGAACACATTTCAAATACCCAATATTTTCAAAAAAACCCAAAAAAAAATTATAAAATTCAGCACCCTGTATTTTTAAAAGGGGACATAATAATATGTTAATGTGACATTTTGTCATAAAAAACTTAAGGAAATACACCTTTAAATATTTTAGATTATTTAGAAACATCCTGTAATTTCCCGCTATTGTAGGATTTTACAATTAATAAACTTAATGGTAATATATCTCCGAAAAAAACTAAAAAACATTAGGCAGTTGCTGTGGACATTACGTGAAAACATTTTGCATTTTGATTGGTCAATTTTGCTACCCTTCGGGAACCGTAACAGCCGAACATAAAAGTTAATGAAGTCCAGGCGGGGCAGTAAGCGACCGCGGTCGACAATTATAAATGGTTTTACTATTTTAGCATACATTTTAACTCAAACAGAGGATAAGCTACGAGGCCGCAACGTGAACAAAAAAGTTTATTAATTTACCTATCCCGAATCCTACTAACAAATCCCAAAAAAACATATATTATGCTTAGTTGCACGAAACATTCTAATTAAAAATAAACTGACTAAAAGATCAAAAAAAGGGATATACCAGTAAAAAAAAAAAACCCTTTAAAACGCTTATGCAAAAAGGGTCAAGTTAATATCCAATAATCTTGGCTTCTTAAAGTACTGAGATTAAAATTACAACAACTTCTCTGCCCACAATTCTGTTTCACTTTTTTGACTTTTGACAAGTTTTTTACTAATCTTTTTTGTATTAATATGCCTTTTGGTAAGTCTAAACAAAATAAAAAAGATATAAGCAAAAAGTTTTTTGGCCATTAAAAATTTTGCTAATAACAATATTTTTTTTTGCAACAAGTAAGTATACGAGCTTCGATCCATCTTAAAATTAATTTAAAATGTTCTATTCATTGAATGAAACAAACTAATACACATGTGCCCGAGGCAATGGGAAATAACCTGGTGGCACGGATATTTTATTTTAATTTTTTTGGTCCAATAACTGTACCCATTTCGATCTTCTTGAAATTTTAACTAAAATAAAATTTAATCGAAAATTAAAAGGGGCCCAAAAATAACTTTTTTGCTTATATCACATTTAATACTTATTTTTTTTAAAATTTTGGAAAATAACCTTTTTTAAAGAACTTACTAAAAGGCATATTTTTTGTTGATTACTTTTTTTGAAATTTTTTATTTAAAATATTTGCGTTTTTATTTTAAATTTAAATCGTTAATATCTCAAAAACTAAAAGGGCTAAAAAAAATTATATAAAAAAACTGACGAAGTTTTATTAGACCATCAATTTTGATTATATACTTTTTTTCCTAAAATCAATAGTTTTCGAGTTATATTAAAAAAAACCGATTTTTCACGTTTTTTTTTAAGGTAAAAAAAAATGCAATTTGAACCCGCTGAGCTGAGGCAGCAGTGCGGTTTGAATTAACTATTGTTTATAGTATTATAAAAAAAAAGTTTCATGCCGTTCTTTTATAGGCTTGGGTTTTTTCGGTAGCCTCCGGGCGTTAGGATTTGGAATATTAAAATGTTCCGGGGAAACAGGTGTAATTTATGAAAATTGTAAGCAAGGTACAAACAAAACTTATACTAAAAGTTTCTATACTCGTATTTATCAACCAGGAGTACCTTTTAAACAGTCCATCACTGACTCAGCCGAATAGCATACCTTTAAAGATTTATATAAACAGATATGAATTATCCCCAAGGCAAAACGAGGCAAAATTAACCTAGTGTATCCGAGCCTACGGCTGCTTAATTATTAATTAATTCAGTTTTCATTGTGTGATGTATGAACTTGCCGGATGAGCTTTTGTATATTTTTACTGGTATTAAGGTTTATCGTTTTTCTTATAGATACTTATACAGGGTAGTTCCAAACTTATTTTTAAAATTCAGAGGATATACCTAATATACTACCAACCATAAAGAGAATTTTAGCATTGTAACTTTGGGTTTATTGACAGATAGGAAAAGTGAAAAGGACGTAACTAGACCGTTGATCGGGAAGAAAAGGAAGACAGAGGCCGCAAGACACAGATACGGGGCTTGTCTTGTCTTGTCTCGGAGCCATTTTTTTCTCGTTTGAGAGCATTTTGTCTCGAATTTCGAGACGAGACGAGATAAAATCCTTCGAGACAAGCTCGAGACGAGACGAGACATCTCGAAAAAATTTTTAAAGACTTAAAAATTAAGTGAACTAACTGTAATAAATCTCCCAAAAATATATTTCTAGTTCTTATGAATTTACAGGTTTTTTAAGATTTAGTGTTACAAACTTCGACAGCAGTTGAATTCCGCAAAAAATAAGTTTTTATATCATAGGTCAAGAAATGACTTTTCGAAATACAGGGTGTTAAAAAGAAACTAAAATTAATTTCTTTAAAAAGTATATCACCACCCTGTGGTTTTATTATTTTTTAATAATTTTGAATTATTCACTAATGTACATATTTTCCATAAGAGAAGTAGTGGCTATGGAAAAATTACAGCGGAAATTCCTACCGGTCTAGGCAACGTGGTTTTTCCACTTACTGTCAAATTGACAATACGAAATTTTTAAATAATAATGACGGTTTGTTAAATTAATATTTAATTTACAATAAAGTTTATCTACGTTTTTGATTTGTGAAATATTCTCCCTAAATACCGTCGTGCTTTAAAATTAACCAGATAAATTTTTACTCATGCGTGTTTTCTTTAAAAATTTTACTTTGTCGTGGTCGTGGTATTACCCTCAATAAAACAACTTAAAATACACCTATTTTGTCTCTTGATTTTTTTTTAATTTTGCTTTGCTTTCAAGAGAAACATTAAAATTGATTCTTTTTTTATACCCTTTTGAAAAGTAGGAGTTTTACTTTGTTCTTTGAAAAAAACTAAAATAACGAAAAAAGTTGTATTTTAAGTTGTTTTATCAAAATAATTGTTTTAAAAAAATTGGTGTACAATTAAAGCTTCTTTAACGTTAGGACCCTGCGTATTTCCAATTTCGAAACGATGCATATCCGGACTTTTTTTGCAAGATCTAACTGCTGTCAAAGATTTTAAAACTATTGCTCAAACACCCTGTATATTTATAAGAAAAATTTCTAGAAAAAACATTTTACCTGTGTTTTGTAATAGAGTTTATGACTTATGTTCCAATATCTTTAGATATTTTTTTCATTTTAGTGGATACTTTTATATCACTATATGCTCTACATTTTAATTTTAAAATAAAGAAACAAATTATTAGGTTCTTCATTTTATTTTTAGTTGCATATTATGGGTGTCCGTAAAGTCTGAAATCACCAATTTTTTTAGAAAATGCACAATTTTAAGAAAAGCTCAATCACGTTAACTTTTATTTTACAAGGCGTGTTATAAAAAAAATATAAGCATTTATACAGGGTGTTCCAAAAAGAGAAACATCATAAATGGGACAGCCCGTATTTTTTTACGTATTTTGTTTCTACCGTTTATTTCAAATGTTTTTCATTAGGTGCCTATGCAGAGGGTTGTTTTTGCATTTTTTCTATTAGTTGAGGACGTGCCGCTATTATGTTTTATAAAGTTTTAATTTAAACTAAAAACAATGCATCCTTCTTAAAATACATACCAGTTTGCAACAGATTTTGCAATTTGTTTGTAGGTATATAGTGTACAGGGTGAGTCAACGATGGCGAGGAGTAAGTCGTATAATGCCTTGAATATAAGATTTGTAGATAATGTGCTTATGTAAGTATTAGGTATACCGGGTGTTGCTCCGTCGAGCGGGACATAGGGAATCCCATGTAAATTTTGAAGTGGTCCAATATTGGCTCCCCTTAATTATTTTAGAAGAAAATATTATTAGATTTTTTAAAGAGCACGAAAGTTGTACCCAGTGTACAAATTTCAGCTCTTCTCAGTCCGCCAGCTAAGAGATAAATGCTAAAATAAGTGACGAATCTCCTATCTTCTTACGCGCCCTGTATTATTAGAAGTTTATAATAAAATACCAGAAAAATTATTTAACCTCTTACTCTCAAGTTGTCAGATCAATGTCACATCATTTTTAAATAATGAACTACTCAAATCAAGAAAAAATCACTATTATAAAATAGTTTTATCAGGGAAATAGTTATCGAAGAGTAGCGGGATATGTTTGCAGCCTATTTTCCCAATAGGCCAATACCAAGTAAATCGACAATAGAACGGACGATAAAAAAATTTGAAACTACAGGCACAGTAATCAATAATTGCAAATGTGAAGAAAATCGACGTGAAAATCAGAGACAAATTGTACAAAACGAAAGGGATTTAGACGTGATACTTTGTGTAGAGGAGGCCGAAGGAAACATTAGCACGAGACAACTGGAGGACATTACTGGACAAGACCACACCACAATATCTCGAATTTTAAAAAGATGTAAATACCACGCTAATGAAAGACACCAAGATGTTTACGGACAAGGCGACGGAGGAGCCGAGTCCGGATTTTCTAGACGAGTACTTTACTGACATTTCAAGACCGTGTATCGTACAACGTTTTATTTTATACTGTGATCCAAGGTGGAGAAACGTTTGTGCAGGTTCTTTACTGTTAAAGACAAGCTTTAACATCTTTGGTAGCCAATAGTAGTGAATCAGAAGATATACCTGCCCCTGTAAATATTTCAAATAACTCAAACTTTAATATTACCGTTAACGTTTATAAGTAATTTTATTGTAATTTGCATGATAAAAGTTGTTTGGAATTAACCCTGCGTTAGTAAATATACTAAATTTCAGTTAGTAGTGTAGTATATATGTCGTAGCCACATTGCAAATTCGGCCGTTTTTTAAAATGGCTAGCCACTTTATAAAACGCGGCCGTATTCTAAAATAATCGTTTAGTTTAAATTGTTTTACAATACGGCTAGTGCTTTTAGCCATTTTATAAATTGGCCGATCAAATACGAGCCACATTCTCAAATAGATGATTATGACAAAGAAAATTTAAAATTTAAGGAGGAAAACTTAACGACAACTAACCAAAAACTAACCAGAACTAGGTAATAGTTTGCAAGTTGTTGTTTACGGTCCCCAATAATTGCATCCTATTTGGGTTAAACCACGCAATTTACATTTATTACCACCCAAATAGGATGCATTGGGGACAGTAAACAACAACTTCCAAACTATTACCTAGTCCTGGTTAGTTTTTGATTAGTAGTCGTTAGGTTTTCCTCCTTAAATTGTAAATTTTCTTTATCATAATAATTTATTTGAGAATGTGGCTCGTATTTGATCGACCAATTTATAAAATGGCTAAAAACACCAGTCTTATTATAAAATAATTCAAACTAAACGATTATTTTACAATGTGGCCGCGTTTTATAAACTGGCTAGCCATTTTAAAAAACGGCGGATTTTACTATGTGGCTACGACATTTACAGTATGAAATAAAATAATGCTTTTAATTGGATTAAATGCTTTTTATAGGATTTGCTTTTTTCTCCTTTACAGATATTTTAATTTTTTTTTTACATATAATGCTGGTAATATCAATTTTAATATTAAATTTGGCGTCTTTTAGTTGTGCTAACTTATCTGTATAAAAATCCCTAGATAGTTTCGTTGATTTTTTTTTTTTTTTATATATAAAATTAAAATTTTTAAATGTGTTTTTTAGTAAAAATAATGATAAATAATCGTTAAAATGGGTTATTTCGTAAAATAAAAGGTTCTACCATAAAATAATTTAGTTTGGTTGTGACTAGGTTCAAGAAAAAGGAATATTAGGAAAGTTTGTGCCTTTTTGGGGTTAGGTCCAAGTAAGGTATTATAACTTTAAAATTAGCAGTTTTCGACAAAATTTGACCTCAGATTCAATTTCAATAAAATCGGTCGTTGGCCCGATGACTAAAATATTAATCTTTTTTTAAATATGACTTATATATACATGTTACTGTTTACCAATATTATAATTAATGTATTTGATCCGGCGTAATTTCGAACCTATGAGTACATAGTTTCATAAAAATTAGATAAACAGTGTGGGAGGTATTTCGAGCGTTCCATATTTATGTTACACTCTGTATATCCAAAAAAAATCTTAAACATTTTTTTTTGTTGATACATGTACTTAAGAAGGTATAAACACTATATGTGGGGCAAGTTCTTTATTCCATCGATAAAAAGTACGCTGAATTTATGCGCTGAATGTCAAATGACGTCATGAGAAGTTCTGATTGAACAAATTTAAACGAAATGTTTAAAAAAGCTAGCTGTTTGTTCTGAAACTGTCAATGCTTAGCTGATTGTTATGCGATATGAATTTTTTTTGCTCAAGTATTTTATAAAAACGCTTTAATGGAATTCATTGGACCCTCCAGTGATAGTTTAAAAACGGTTTGATGAATTAGCGCTTAATGCGCTGGATCCATCGATGCAATTAAAAACTTGCCCGTGCTTTTCTAG